>JAQBSW010006084.1:0-51594 GCA_029291075.1 Eudiplozoon nipponicum
AACAAAAAATGTTCTAGAAATTAAATGAATAATTTCAATTTTCAATAATATTCGTGTCAATCAGCCACTGTGGTTCAAATTTATCAATAAATGTTACCTTCATTTGTTTCGGAGGAAATATTTTCCTCTAAAAATGTTTTAACACTTACATTTTGTTTAGGAAACCAGCGGAACCTTAAATGTCCAAACGTCAAATCGATTAATTTTAATATGGCATGTTATTGACCTACACATGCACCCTCCTATTTGTGATATATGTCGTTACACAATTAAAGTCATCTTTCTTTGTCTTCATGACCAGATTTCCAGAACGAGTAGCCCGTGTAGTTCTGTTAAATTGCTAGGTTTCTTTTCAATAACGCACTTCTTTAACTTTGAATAATTTGCCTACGGTATCTAAGAGTTAGATCTCGTCTTAGGCTCCTCATATCTTGATTCGTCTTGATCCTTAGTCTTCTCATTGACCTATGGAAACTGTAGAACGCAGCAATCAAACGTTGCACACTCCACCGTGTCATTCATCTCAACGAATACATTTTAGTTTATTATTCTATTGACTTTGAATGACAACCTTATAAAATTAAGGTAAATAGCCCCTATTTTAATTTATTATAAACTGGTGCAAGGCCAGTTACACATTTAAAATCATATAAAATTTTGTCCATAGGATTCTAGTCCTTTCTGTAGTTAAGCGCTAAAAACTATCGTTGAGAAGTCTTACAAAAATATTTAATGGACTAGACAACAAATCGAGGCAATTTCGAGATTCTATAAAAAAGCTTAAGAAAATTTCAATACTTCTTCATGAAGAAGCTGGATGATGGAAGTTTTTTATGTGTGCCCAATATATGTTTTGCACCTTAACCAAAACTAAATGCATATAGGGTACCAAACTTTTTCCTCCATTGCACATTTATGAAGGATTTAGCTTTTAGGCTGCATTTACACCATGAAATTTGCTCTGAGATAGAATGCAACTGTGCGCTTACCACAATCTCTATGTTATTGAACGGTTAGATAAAGAAAATTGCCATAATTTGGCGATCAAAATAAATGGTGACCCTCGGAGGTACACGTAACGTGACACTAAGAAATATAAGATAAGCAGTAATAACTTGGCGGGTTCCTTTAAAAAAGCAACTTTAGACTGACAATTGAGCCAATCAGTTATCGAGAGAAGGTTTTTCGGACAGGAAATCTTAAGTAGTTCTATGATGCTGAACGTGCACATAAATAAAACAAACAGCTGGAATTCTGAGATTATTATTTTATCATTTTTGTACTTATATTTACTTGTATTATTAATATATGTTTCAGTATGCCGCCAAACTTTGCATGTATAGCATATTTCACGAGTTATAACCATAAACCGTATGACTTTTGACATTTTCGTCCCTAATTATAAATTAATGGCAAACCTAAGAATATTGTTAGTGGAAGAATTTTCATATATATTTAACTTTTTAGTTATTTAAAACCGTAATTCCAACAGTACAAACGACCTAGGTTGGCTCTAAGAGACTACACACCGCAGCCAATGATCTAAAAATTTATTTAAATACTCTGTTGTTTAGCTAACAATGCTGCTAAATAATCAAGAGTTTATGCTCGCAATAACTGCTAGGTCAAATCGTTAGTAGATTCAATTGAGTCGAAAAATGGCTGTAGCTAGGTCATATGTATATCCCCGTCGTTTACCTTGCTGAGAGAATATTCCAACATATTGTCTTTCTAAGGAAGGTTTTTTGCAAATTCACCATTCAAGAATATTTAATCCTTGTGCATTTGACTAAGACGCTTATGAGATAATTGAAATCAGTCATAACTTTGAACCGATGTCCAGTGAATTAGTGCTTGATTTACAACATTGCAGAATATACAGTAAATAACGCTTTTCCAAAAGTGTCATGCCGTTTTTCATGATCCAAGAGATTTCTTTTTTACAACTTAGTTGGCCTTACGTTTCTATTATAACTTTAATGTAGAAATGCTCCTATGGATACATTGGATACATTTTTAAGCAACACAAATGGCCTAGTTTAATACACGGAAACTAGTGTGGTTACCTCTCTCAGCATGTCAACAGCATTCTGGAAAGTTTCCTCGACATCTGGCTAAAGCTTTTTGATCGTACTCATTCAATGGACCAGATGACGAGTAAACCATCCCAGAATTTCAGCTGGTTTTGGTATGAAGCAGTGATAAAAGACTGAAGCACCAGCCAACTTTTAGACCAAGAACGTTCCTAGATTTCTACCTAGGGATGACATGAATACAACAGAAAGTACTCTCAGAAGTGCACGAATTAAAATGAAGCAGTCAGCATCTCTAGTGAGTGAAAATTGTCGATGACAATCTGGATGCGTTAGCATTGTAGCATTAGCTAATGAGTTGATGGCAAGGCGGAGTAATTCTACGTCTTGAGGTGACCAATAAATGATTGAGTTCTTGCTAAGTCCTGTTCGATTCCGCAGGTGCCTAAACAACGGACAAAGTTGTCTTGCGAAAGGAGTTAAGTACTCCCAAAATATTATGCAGCTATTTTATAGTCTTTAGTGACTTGACATCCTTGATGGAATTTGTCTTCCATGGCAACAAGAAGATTGGTATGAATAAAATCCAAGTGACTCGGTAAAAGCGCAATTCCAGAAGTCTGTAGGTGAATCGTAATGCAAAGAGAGCAACAGCAATCACGCGTATTGCACAGGGCGTAAATGCCAAGCGTGTGTGAAGCGATGTGCAAGTGCACCCTGCTTATTTTCTTGTGCAAGCACAAGGTCGCACTTCATTGGTTAACGGAAAATTTCGATTATTTTCATTGGTACCGCGTAAATGAATTTTGATTTTTTTTAGGAAATATGTCGGCGAATTGACCTGAGCTGTCACTTAATATAATCTATAATAACCTTTCCATGTGCAAAAGGAAAAAAAAATCTTTCTTTTTATTTTGGCGGATGAAAAGAATACTATTAAATATTAATTTTTTTATATTCATTTCTGCGGCTCGATAGCTGCTTCCGTCATTTTGTTCACTGCTTCATTTTAATTCGTGCATTTCTGAGAGTACTTTCTGTTGTATTCATGTCATCTCTAGGTAGAAATCTAGGAACGTTCTTGGTCTAAAAGTTGTCTGGTGCTACAGTCTTTTATCACTGATTCATACCAAAACCAGCTGAAATTCTGGGATGGTTTACTCGTCATCTGGTCCATTGAATGAGTACGATCAAAAAGCTTTAGCCAGATGTCGAGGAAACTTTCCAGAATGCTGTTGACATGCTGAGAGAGGTAACCACACTAGTTTCCGTGTATTAAACTAGGCCATTTGTGTTGCTCAAAAATGTATCCAATGTATCCATAGGAGCATTTCTAAATTAAAGTTATAATAGAAACGTAAGGCCAACTAAGTTGTAAAAAAGAAATCTCTTGGACCATGAAAAACGGCATGACACTTTTGGAAAAGCGTTATTTACTGTATATTCTGCAATGTTGTAAATCAAGCACTAATTCACTGGACATCGGTTCAAAGTTTTGACTGATTTCAATTATCTCATAAGCGTCTTAGTCAAATGCACAAGGATTAAATATTCTTGAATAGTGAATTTGCAAATAACCTTCCTTAGAAAGAAAATATGTTGGAATATTCTCAAAGCAAGGTAAACGACGGGGATATACATATGACCTAGCTACAGCCATTTTTCGACTCAATTGAATCTACTAACGATTTGACCTAGCAGTTATTGCGAGCATAAACTCTTGATTATTTAGCAGCATTGTTAGCTAAACAACAGAGTATTTAAATAAGTTTTTAGATCATTGGCTGCGGTGTGTAGTCTCTTAGAGCCAACCTAGGTCGTTTGTACTGTTGGGATTACGGTTTTAAATAACTAAAAAGTTAAATATATATGAATTTAGGGACGAATATGTCAAAAGTCATACGGTTTATGGTTAGAACTTGTGAAATATGCTATGTTTGGCGGCATACTAAATCATATATTAACATTACTAGTAAATAAAAGCACAACAATGATAAAATGAGAATCTCAGAATACCAGCTGTTTGTTTTATTAATGAGCACGTTCAGCATCATAGAAATACTTAAGATTTCCTGTCCGAAAAACCTTCTTTCAATAACTGATTGGCTAAATTGTCAGTCTAAAGTTGTTATTTTAAAGGAACCTGCCAAGTTAGTTCTGCATATGTTTTTATTCATAGTGTCACGTTACGTGTACCGCCGATGGTTACTATTGATTTTGATAGCCAAATTATGGCAATGTTCTTTATCTAATCGTTCAATAACATAGAGATTGTGGTAAGCGCACAGTTGCATTCTATCTCAGAGTAAATTTTGTGGTGAAAATGTAGCCTAGAAGCTAAACCCTCCATAACGGTGCAATGGAGGATAAAGTTTGGTACCCTATATGCATTTAGTTTTGGTTAATGTGCAAAACATATTTGGGTCACAGCTAAAAATTTCTATAATCAAACTTCTTTATGAAGAAGAAGGCTTAGAGCCACATTAGAAATATTTGAGGCAATGAATGTTGATTGGCCAAATAAACTCAGAGATCTAGACGGTGTGTATAAATGGCAGGAACCGCACGTACATGCTGTAACAGCAGATGCAATTATGGTGCAGCCAGGCAGGACGGATGCAGAAAATATTCTGACGCAAAAAGTAAATAAGTAGAGAAATTGCAAACACAAATCTCAAAATTGATGATATGGCGAGAACTACTTCGCAACTTCAATGTCAGGATAGAAATTCTAGACGTTGAAAACGTCACCCGCGTCAACGCTTGCCGTTGTACTCTGATGATGATCATGGAAGATCGAAAAGCGTCAGTGGTTTTGACTGGCGGTAGTTTTGATATGTTGTTCGACGTCCGGTTAAATTTAATGGGATTGGTGTTTACTTCAAGCTCGCAAACTTGATTTAAAGAATTGTTACCACCACCAGCGCAATCAATTATTGTTTAATTGTATTGTCTATATATATGTGTGTGGCGAAAGCTACAAACAGCTAATGTTCGTGACTGCATAGAAATTTTGCATCCGACATTTCAAGTGACGTATAATTTATGCAGGACTACTAGATGTGACAACCGCATAACTAATATTGCTTTCTGTATATATATATATATATATATATATATATATATATATATAGCATATATATATGGCATATTATATATATACATATGCAAATGCGGTTTGATCCCTTCGCCAGTATTTTCCGTCGTACTTTGATGATGATCATGGAAGGTGGAAACGCGTCAGTGCATTGCGACTGGCGGTAGTTTTGTTATGTTGTTTGATGATTGGTTAAATACAATAGGATTGGTGTTTACTTTAAATTCGCAAACTTGATTTAAAAAAATTCTTTTTACATGTTTTTCAAACTTCCACACAGAGCAGTTTAAATGAAATCCTAATGTGAGGCAAATCCCTCAGATTTTTGGTTAAAGATTGTAAATTGTATATGATTTATAAAAATATTTGAAAACGAAATCTTTATTTTGAATAATTTCTAAATGACCAGTGAATTTTTTTCAGAACTTTTGTTGGAACTAGGTTACTGGAAGTTATACATAATCGTGAATTTTAAATTCTTGTTTACTCAATGTTCTGCAGAGATAGATCGTTAAATACTTGAGATCTTTGATCTACGTAAAAATGTTATAAATAGCCAAGCAAATACGATAATTCGTTTTATTTTTATTCAAATTTATTCGTTGATTTTTACTGCCATCTTCAGACCATTATGGAATAGAATAGAATAGAACATCTTTATTTGGATTCAAACCACACATGTTCCATCAAATAATAAAATTAGAAAATGTACAATATAAAATGTTATCACATCACATATATATGTGCAATTAGTTGTACTGTACAATTTATCAGCATCAGAAAGTTCAGTTGTAAAGAGTGATAGATTCTTCATCAAAATTAGAAAAATTTATATCCATTCATGACTGATAATTTCCATTTCACTAAGAATATCCAAGTTATATATGATTAACAAAGATATAATTTTGTTGTAAGAGAATTTAACAGCCTCTTAACAGTAAAATGAGAAAATAATTCTCTATTAATTATTTAATACATATTATAAAATAACCAAGTAGATGTTCGGAATGTATAAATCATGCCTATTTAAAGACGGAATTATTTCGTTGTTACAAATACGAGGTCGTATATTGTTAGTTTAAGAAAATAAAGAATAATCAAATTGTTCTTGAATGGAAAAGTCTCATTGAAAATTTTATGATAAAAACAACTTCGAATTCAGATGTTAAATGTTTCACAGTTGATTGGGAGCTCTGTGAAATGTTGTTAGTGTGTGTGGTTATGAGTGTTTTTAATCACATAAATTCAGATAATTTAATTTTTTCCATGTCTAATATTTTACACAATTTATACAAAATCTGCTTTATTGTTGATATATTACAGAAGGCTGTGATTAGAATAATATATAAGCTAAGAAATAAAATGCACACAATAATGAAATTTAGCGGTATTTAAAAAGAAAGCTAGATGCGATAAATAATGGCATGCCCTCTTTATCAATGTCAATATGAAGAAGATTCGGAAGAATTGTAATGATCAAGCTTAAAATTAATAAAATAATTGGCTAGAAACTGCATAATAATATTTTCAGTAAAAAGAAAAAGATGAAATTTGTAACTGCGCGAAAAAAACTGTAATGAATTTGTTTAGAATTTAGAGGAGCTTTATGGAAATTTAATGTGAAATCGTCACGTTTACTGTGTTACCTAATCATATTAATAATCACGATTAGAAATTTGTTTTGAGTATGGAATGTTAATAAACATAATGGCGGCAATTAGATCTAACATTAAAAAAATACCATTTAGGAATATCGATTTGTAACATTTTTCATTTGGCTGTATAATTTTTTTAATACACTCTGGTCTTTTTTTAAACAAGATCATGAATATGGGTACAATACTATACAGTGTACAAAACGTTCGGGTTTGAACAATTCGTAAACTTTGAAGAAAAAATATTGCTAACGATTATCTTTTAATTTCAACTAAACATTGATGCATAATAATAATTGAACGAGTTATATTAGACGAACTGGACTTTATTTTACATCGAGATCTTGACTCAAAGCAGCATGGGCTTAAATAAGTCGTTCGACTATCACGAACATCCTATCTATGTAGAATTATATAATTGCTCTGGATGAGAAAAACATATATTTACTAATTGTCTTCATTGTTATCTCAAACCCGTTTGACTCTAAGTTTTGGCACTATTATGAAGGCGACCGGTACTCTTGGGGGTCAATTCATTTACTCTTAAGCTACTGAACTTTTACCCTTATAAAAGAAGTATGGTCGTTCAATTTAAAAACACACAATCAAGAATGTTTCAGAGTATTGATAGGACTGTCAAAGTGTTCTGTTTTGGGTCAGATAAGATTTAAAATAATGTTTGCAAAATTGCAGAACCTGGTCCTCGAAGACAAAATCGATAAATTTGCCAAAAACATAAATTATCTTCCAAGATGACTCCAAGAATAATATAAAATTATATGTTAATGACTGAGTGGGGCTTACTATCAAAAACCAAAGCGTTGAAAATCGGTAGTAGGACAGAATTTAATTATATTTATATTAATGATTTTGTAATTAATTATGTTTCGATATCATTCTCCAACAAGAATTTAAGTACTTACACACATCTATTCAGTGTACGACTTATTCTGATTGACATATAGAGAGAATAGTTTGCTGCGCTAAATTAATATTAGCATAAATAAAGAGAAAAGTTTTACGGAAAGACACTCAGAAGCAAATATATTATTTGGATTAAGCCAATATTGGAATACGGATTAGAATGCTGTGTATCTGTACCAAGTTCTTTCGTCTGAACCAACAGACAAGGGCGTAAATGAGTCCAATAAAAAAAAGAAACAGGGACAGGGTCTAGATGATTTGACATTCCACTTTCTATAATGGGTAAATTTGCTGGCACATTCTTTTCCACAAACTTTCCAATCACCTATCCTCATGATTAAGTCGCCATCTTAGAGTAATCTCCTTTATACACTTGATCTACACGAGCTTTTCGTTGTCGAATTTTTCTCATCCTCGCCACACCTATGTCACGTGCAATTGTAAGTCTTCATTACACTCCAGCAACAAAATACCCGTGTAGACAAAAATTTAAGAAACCAGTTAATCTTCATTTTTTTAAATTCCTCAGAAACAACACTGAAAACGCAACTTTTTCCATAATAATCATTGTTGTTATTGGTTATACTAATGGTTCCTAACCAAGAGTTCATGATGATCAATACTTTCAAGGCCTTTATTGCGCTATTAGATCACAAGGGCCAATTAATAATCCTTTAAAATATTATTGAAGCTTTTATCTCCTCATTGGAATGCGGAAAATCAAATTCTACTGTTTGTGGTTTAGCTAGTTCATAAAATGGTAGGCTACATATAGAAGGCACGCTTGCTGCTATAATCTTATTTTCTGTATTCTACAGTGAATCGAGATTGTCGTTTCTTATGAATCATTATTGGACACCAATTAACTCCTCATATAAAAATAAATCAATTTTATTTTTGGACATTTGATGTTATCGCTGGTTTCGTAAAACAATATTGTAATTTTTGAAAAATATTGTATTTTTTTTGGAAGTACTTTTGTTCATATTGTCGAAGTTTTGGACTTGTCTTGTCGAAGGAAAATGGGAGAGTTTTTGAACTGAGTTGCTGAATTGCCTAAGCGGGACACTGCGTGGTTCCATCTCCGACTCTTTGTGAATAAAACATTATAATCTTCTTTTCGATTTGTTCCTTTTAATTATCAGCGAAAAGAACCACAAATTTGCTTTGGGTATTTAAAGGTTATATTTGTTTTAAGGTCTCAATCATTCCGATTCAGTATCCTGTGGATATCAGCGTATCCGGGTAAGCTTACTTATTTAATATAATATATAAATTGCAATTTAATAATATCATGTCTGGTTTATTAAATATTGAGGATACAGAGCAGTTGGCTAGCGGACTTAAGGATTGTAGCTTAAGAGATAGTTCAGAGGAACTTAAGTGTTCCAAGATAGATGATCATTCCGTATATATGGATTTTCCGGGCCTGGCATCCAAGAGACCCCTTATGGTAGTGACCAAAGGGCCTTTATTGCTTATATATATTTTATATATGTAGACATTTAAATAACTTAATTGTTATTGCATTTTGTTTTCTTGTATATCTTTTTATGAAACAGTTTTTTCCATTTATTGTTGCAGTGTCTAGAAAAACTCCTAGACACTTTAGACCAGCTCTGGTTGACTTGGGTTGTTGTTCTTTCCGCTGTGGCATTGACATCCGTGGCGAGTGAGTAGCTGATTAATTTCGTTGAATTTTTGCAGTAACTGGCTCACTGAAAAGATAAACTGTAGATGTGCTCCGTCTCACTAGTTGTACAGCAACAAGATTGGCGTGACTAAAATTGCCAATGTGTGTGAAGCAAGCCCAAAAATCAGCGTTGGTGACAATAGCAGACGGCACGCATACGTAACGCGCAGCAGAAGGCAAATGCGACAACTGACATGCATGGTAAATTCACCGTGCTTAAATAGCCCTGGTTTGACTGCTCGCACAACATTGGTTAACGGCAAATTTCGCATTTTTCTCATTGGTGCCGCATAAATTGAATTGAATTTAATTTACGCAATATGACGGCGAATTGTGTAACGACACAAATT
Organism: Eudiplozoon nipponicum; assembly: GCA_029291075.1. Classification (NCBI taxonomy): domain Eukaryota; kingdom Metazoa; phylum Platyhelminthes; class Monogenea; order Mazocraeidea; family Diplozoidae; genus Eudiplozoon; species Eudiplozoon nipponicum. Next base: position 9,753 of record JAQBSW010006084.1, read on the forward strand.
AATGGCCGACATATTGCGTAAATCAAATTCAATTTTATTTACGTTGCATCAATGAGAAAAAAGCGAAACTTGCCGTTTAACCAATAGTGTGCAAGTAGGCATGGCATGCTATTTACGCACGGCAATTTACCATGCAAGTCAGTCGTTGCAATTGCATGCTGCCTTCCGTCACGCGTGTCCGCTCTGTTGGCTGTCAATACCTACGCTGGTGATTTGATAGTTTCACCAACAATTGGCTACATCCGTGACTCATCTTGTTGCGGTATAACTAGCGAGATGAGCCAATTAATTGCAGAACCATCACAATGTTATCCACATCGTGATTACAGCTCAACCACGGGAGCGACAACTCAAACAGAGTCCATCCAAGGCTCTAGAACATCTTCACACTCTGATGAATTCAGGAGAACGCATTACCAGGCCCTCTTAAGGCCTACCCTATCAGTAACTAATCTCTATTCAGAGCACCTTAACCGAGTTTGTAATGTCGTACGGCATTTACTTGAAGCCGGGGCGTTTACAAAATTGGCGACCGCGCCAGGATATTGATTATTGTTCTGATTTTTTTTGGATATAAATCGATTAACATTTGCGTTTTCTCTACCGTGATCGTGGTCTTCTGGGAATTTTGTTGGGTATATCTATTCGTGGATTTTTTTTGGGGATAATTATAATAATACATTGTCATCAAAGGCCAACGGGGCCTCTGTTCATCTTCCCTACGTACGAAACGGCACCGTACGTACTCGACAGGCTCAATTGCGGATTTTTGGAAACAGTGACTTTTTTTGTTCTGCGCTCATTCAACTGTGGAAGCTGTTTGTTTTTAAGCGTTTCGTTAAAGTATATTTATACTTTTTCATATTGCTTATAAATTTATGCATTTAAGATCCCGTAAGATTGTTAAAATGTCAGGTCCAATTTTAGATATTGATGTTCCTGTTTGGGATGGAGATAGTGAGTTATTTTTTATGCGCGTAGACTCCGCTTTCTCCCTGTTTCCTGATTATGACAGTCATCAAAAACTGTCAAAGGTTTTTGCTAAACTACCTTCTGAATTGCAGCGACGGATTTATCCTAAGCTTGAGGCCATTAGGAAACTACCTAATCCCATTTTGGGCCTACAAAACGAGGTAGAATCCTTGCTTGGACCTACGGAAACTGAGCAGATAATAAACAAATATGCGCAGTTAGATATGCCAAATCTTGGCCCCATCGAAATACTGAGGGAATTACGGAAAAGTTGGTATAAAACCAACATTTCTGACCATGAGGCTAAGGTTGTTTTTATTAACAATCTTCCCCAAACATTAAAACTCTTTGCCAGACAGCCCCCAACACTCTCTCTATAAATGACTTATCTGAGAGATGTGAGTTAGAATATAGGGTTTTGGAACCCAAAGTGAATCCATCATCCTTTTCTTCACCCCCACAAGATGATAGACTCTCCTCTTTAGAGAGAACAGTGGCGAACATGGCCAAAGTTCTAGAAAGATTGGCCATTAACAAATCCGAGCTAAATCAAGTGAATGCTCGACCAAAATTCGTTTCCAAGTCAAATTATAATAGTAGGCGGCGATCGAAATCTCCGCAATCCTTTAATAAATATGCTCCAAAGAACTGGTGTTATAACCACCAGAAGTTTTTTTATGCTTGCCAAGTTTGTCTTTGTCGTTCCGAAGAATTTCCGAATGAGTGTCAAGTTCCACAGATGACGGAAAGGACAACAGACCGCAGGCACAAGGGTGCATCAGTATCGAAAAACGTCTGGCGCAGGAAGTCGAAGACCGTACTATCTGCACATCAACGGCATCAACGGCGCTACAGGGAAGAAGCCAACTACAATCCGACATCCCTGTCGAATCTTTTTGTCCACGCCGAATATTTCACATAGAGAACCAAATGGACAACGCCGGTCGGAATCACCAGCCTACTTGTTCGCATGACCCGGCCAAACAGCCCAATGAACTTCTGCACCTTCTTGATTTCAAAACTGGCGAAGAGTTAATCGTAGACACAGGTGCGGCAGTCTCAGTTCTCAAAGGTGATTCAATGGCCGAGATGTCGCTAGGCGTTCTTCTCGCAACAGCTACAGGCGAGCCCATACCAACTTATGGCTGCCAATACCGCACACTCAACATAGGTCTACGACGTGAATTTTCCACAACTTCATCATTGCCAAGGTCTCACATAATATAATAGGCCTTGATTTCCTTCTAAAATTTCGGCTCATTGTTGATCTTGCCAATCAAAAGATCATCGACCTTTCCACAGGACTTGAGCAAAATTTTTGTACACTTGCCTCCGAGCGTTTGGAGTTACAGGTCATTCAGCCAACCCCAGTGCATCATTCAGCAGAGATATCAGCAGCTCTTCGAAAATACAAATCGCTTTCCGATCTTAACAAGTCAGAGCTACGAGTCTCCAACACGATGCATCATATCGTCACAGAAGGACAACCTATTGCGCTCAAGAAGCAACTACTGGCTCCTGCTAAGCTGAAAGCTGCCCAAGACGAATTCTCAAGGCTTTTGGAAGAGGGAATCATCAGACCATCGAAAAGTTCATGGGCGTCACCACTGCACTTAGTCTCTAAATCAAACGGATCGTACAGAGCCTGCTGAGACTACCGTAAGCTAAATTCAGTGACAAAATCTGATGCATAACCTATTCCAAATATCAACACTTTAATTGAAAAACTCAACGGCAGCAATTTCTTCTCAGTGATTGACCTCAAACAAGCGTACCATCACATACCGGTAGCACCAGAGGATATCGACAAAACTGCAGTTATCACTCCATTTGGCTTTTGGATATCTTTACATGCCTTTTGGACTTAAGTGTGCTAATCAGACATTTCAAAGATTCATAGACAACATACTTCGCGAAGACTCTGCTTATTGTATGTCATATCTCGATGACATTATGGTATTCAGTCCAGATCTAGAATCTCATGCGAAACATCTACGAAATGTTCTCTCACGCTTATCCAACCACGGACTCAAGATCAACTGTGACAAGACGCAGATTGCAACTTCATCCGTCGACTTCTTAGGGTATCGTATCATGGCCCAAGGTATTCAACCGTTGCCGTCAGAGACGAATTCAATCAAGAATATCAAGTCACCAAGGACTTTGAGCGATTTACAGAAAATCCTGGGAGTACTAAACTATTATCGCAAGTTCCTTCCAGGCCTTTCAAAACAACTTTATCCTTTGTGCAGGCACCTGCGGAACCGAAAAGGACTTAGCAAGAATTCCATCATTGCTTGGTCATCCGAAGACGAGGAATTACTTCGACTTGCCATCAACTCGTTAGCAAATGCCGCAATGCCTACACATTCAGATTTTCAAAAACCATTTCTACTCACGACAGATGCTTCTGACTTCGCTATTGGAGCCACGCTGGAACAAGAGATCGACGGAGTTCGGAAGCCTATCAGTTTCTACTCGCGTACTCTCCAACCAGTAGAAACGAGGTACGACACTTTCGACCGAGAACTTCTCGCCATCCACGACGCAGTGCGCCATTTTATCAGCATCTTTGGCAATAGCAGATTTTTTGTATTCACAGATCATGCACCACTAGTTAGCGCACTTCGAAACGCAACTTCATCTATCGCCAAGTACCCTGCCAGAGTGGAAAGACAGCTTTCTCGTCTAAGCGAATGGCAATTTGACGTCTTTCACGTCAAGGGCAAACAGAACTTCATTGCAGATGCCCTGTCCAGGCCAGACGTCTCTCTACAACCACCTTCGCCGTCACCATTCACTGTCAACTCCGTGGCACTCGGTGAACCTGCACTAACGCCAACTCTCCTGCGAACTGAACAACGCGGTGACATTCACATTCAAAGATCAATAGCCCGTCACCCAACCAAGTTCATATACCGTCTGTGGGAAGGCTTACCAATTGTTTACTTCACGGGTACGCAGCCCAACAAGCCAGTTCTACCGATCAGCCTTCAGAGAAAAGTTTTCGATTCAATTCACTCAATTTCTTACCCAGGAAGCCAAACGACTGTCCGACTTCTTACAGATCGTTTCTGGGGTCACAGACTTAGGCAGAATGTTAAACGATGGGTCTCAGAGTGTGCTATTTGTCAGAAAAACAAGATCACATGACACACTCATTCTAAGTTGCAACATTTTCGGTCTACTTCTCGCCTAGCCATCGTCCACATCGATATAGTTCATCTAACAAAGGTTCAAGGTTTCAGCTACCTTCTAACTATGATCGATAGATTTACACGGTGGCCCGCGGCATTAACTCTTGGCACCATTTCTGCAGACGAAGTAACTAACGGTTTTATCTCTGCATGTATATCTAATTATGGTGTTCCCAATGAGGTCATCACGGACAGAGGCACTTGTTTTCATCTGATCGTTTCAAAACCACCTTGCGGTACATGGGATGCATCCTACGCCAGACGACTGCCTACCATCCCCAAGCTAATGGCATGGTAGAGAGAATGCATAGGGAACTCAAAGCAGCTTTAGCATCCTCGTCCATTAATGGCAACTGGGTCGATGCACTACGTTTAGTTCTGCTGGCCATGCGTTCTCGTACTCGAGAATCCATTAAAACGTCTGCGTCACAACTCTTGTATGGCATGGATCTACGCCTGCCTAATCAGCTCCCACGTCTACTACCGGCACAAGATGACCCACAAAACGAAGCTACCCGCCTTCGACTTCATTTCGGTAACATGTCCGAACAGCAGCCGAGACACACGCCTCGTCCAGTCTTCGTTCACCCACAGCTCCACAGCTGCAAAAGAGTACTCGTTCGCAACAATAATGCTGTTGCACCACTACAACCCAAGTATCGCGGTCCTTACCCGATTTTACTAAAACAGCCAAAATACTTCATCATTATGCAAGGCGCTACACCGACATCAGTAAGCATAGACAGGTTGAAACCGTTTATCGAACCACCTGATCCTGAGAGCGTTCAACCTTCTACACACGTCTCAGGCTCCGTCTGCCCACAATCTCAATAACCTGCTTTGTATAACGCGTAATTAATTTTTTTTAAAACATTAACATTAACTATAAAATTTTTTAACCTTACGTTATTTTTCGTATTTGTCTCACGTGGCATAACCAGCTGTTCTTAGCTAACAATTGTGTAGCATTTTTGAACAGTTCTTTGGTATTATGCCATCTCTGAGGCAATGTTCGTGTACATATTTTTATGCAGTTACCTTTGATTTTAATGTATATATTTTTACATTATAATGTATTTCTCACACATGACATTACACTGCCTATTTTGGTATGACCAGCTACTTAGAGCTAACGCTTTCGTGTAGCATCACTAAGTAGTGATCAGCTTCATATCAAGGTACAGGCCACTTTCAATGCATATCTTAACTTTATCAATTGCACAAATACCACTCTACAAATGTCATGACCACAACATCGAGCACTCTAGCTCCTTTGGTCGTATACAAACACATTGACAACGATCCAACCTGCTTAGATTTTTATCTTAAACCTGGCAAATTCAGAGGCGATTTACCTCGAAATCTTCACGCTGCGGCTCCCAAAACTTACACTGTTCTATTTTGCCTCACGTGGTATGACCGACCACTAGAGCTAACAATTTGTGTAGCAATTCCTAGTGGTTGCCTGGCATCATATCAATGTTGAAGCAACGAACAAGCATATTTAAGCCCAGCATTTATGGGTTCATCATATTTTTGCTTAACTTGGTTCGAACTCTGTCATGCATTTCTTATCTAGCCTCACAGAGTGGAATTTTTTTCCTTTTCTTTTCAGAGAGGAAAGTGCTGTAACGACACAAATTAATGGCCGACATATTGCGTAAATTAAATTAAATTTTATTTACGTTGCACCAATGAGAAAAAAGCGAAACTTGCCGTTTAACCAATAGTGTGCAAGTAGGCATGGCATGCTATTTAAGCACGGCAATTTACCATGCAAGTCAGTCGTTGCAATTGCATGCTGCCTTCCGTCACGCGTGTGCGTTCTGTCGGCTCTCAATACCTACGCTGGTGATTTGATAGTTTCACCAACAATTGGCTATATCCGTGACTCATCTTGTTGCGGTATAACCAGCGAGACGAGCCAATTAATTGCAGAACCATCACGACGTTATCCACATCGTGATTACAGCTCAACCACGGAAGCGACAACTCAAACAGAGTCCACCCAAGGCTCTAGAACATCTTCACACTCTGATGAATTCAGGAGAACGCATTACCAGGCCCTCTTAAGGGCCCCCCTATCAGTAACTAATCTCTATTCAGAGCACCTTAACCGAGTTTGTAACGTCGTACGGCATTTACTTGAAGCCGGGGCGTTTACAATTGCTATGTGGTGTTACAGCCCCAACAGGCCTTATCTGTATAAATGATATCGAAATGCGCAAATAATTGTCTTACAGTTTCATATAAGAGTTTCATGATATTTATTTAAAATTTCTAAAAAAGGTGCTTCAGACTTATTTGTTATAACTTATTGAATGACGCGAAGCAAATATAAATGGTCACTATGTTATTACCTAATTTTATTTTTATTAAATCAAAGGTAACTAAAAACAAGATATTAAAGCTTTTTGCCTAAAATATTAAAATTTAAATAAAAATAATTAGTTTTTTATTAAAGTTTATTTATTAATAAATGTATTGAAAAATTTATAATATATTTAGTTTGAATTTTATTTATTTAAAAAAAATTACCGATAAAGTGAACGCTTAATTAATTATGTAATATGAGTAGTGAAATTGAACCACATATATTACAACGTTTTACAATTAAAAAACGTTTGGGTAAAGGGGTAAGTAACAAAAAATGTATAAATTCATTAATAAAGATCCAAGAAAATCGTGAACGATTAATTTATTATTTTTTATTTTCTAATAATAACGGCGATAATAATAATAATAATAAAATTAAAAATAATAATAACAATAATAAAAATATATTTTACGACAAAGACATTCTGGGCTAGCAATTGGAAATTTCAAGATAATTCAAAAGTCTGACTTTTTGTAGTTGATTGATAAAGTAACTAGCAAACTATATAACGATAAGTCTAGTAGAAACTGTTGAAGATAAATTCTTTTAACATCTTCGTGTTAGTTCGTCTTGTGAAGAAATAAATATATATTGATTAGGTATGATTCGATTACATTAAGGCTTGTGAAGGGAAAATATCTGTGCCATCTGTCGGATTGGCTGCCTTCAGTTGGGCGAATTTAATTCTTTATTAGAAGGCAAAGAGAACCAGCTCCAGATATCGAACATCAGATTTCTTTATCGTTATATTCGAATTTCAGTTAAGTAGGATTGACTAGGATATACTTGACTAGAGTAAGGCTTGTGAAAATTCTTTAGAGGCCCTTTGGTCACTACAATAAGAGAGCCTCTGAGATGCCAGGCTCGGACAATCAATATATGCGGTATGATCATCTAATTAAGAACAATTAAATCCATCACAATTATTATTTAAACTACATTTCTCAAGTTTGACTGCTAATTTCTCTATATCCTCAATCTATCTAAACCAGCTATAATATTAAAATAAGATTTCTTGCAATATATTATAGCAATAACTGTGCTCACCCAAGTACGCTGATATCCACGGATGACAGATAGATATGGTAGTGACCTTGAAAACAAATATCCTCGTCAATTACCTGATGCAAATTCGAGATCCTTCCAAATATGTGTATTAAGGACGCTAATGAGAAATGCGTCAAAACTTTTTTAACAAAGAGTATCAACTTAGAACCATGCAGCAACTCAAAATCTCTTCTCCAACTCTCTTATATCATTAACCAAGACAAGTCAAAACTTCGACAATATATACAAAAGAAACTTCCAAAAAATTGCAATATTAAAAAAAACACAATATTGTTTTATGAAACCAGCGATAACATCAAATATCCAAAAATAAAATTTGATTTATTTTTATATGAGGAGTTAATTTATGTCCAATAAATTAATTAACCTCCACAATTAGGAATATTAGTGCCTTCATTTACTTCCTTCATTTGAACGAACTTAAAACTGTTGGAAGGCGAGGAAGAATCAGCTTCAGACATCGACCGTCAGATTTCTTTGTCGTAATTTTCGTGTTTCGTATAGGTAGTTGAAATAAAATTGGGATATTTAATATAGCAATTTATGGCAGAATAATAGACAACGGTAAGCAGTAAAGAGCAATATTTTATAGTTAGTGTTGGAATGCTCATATGTGACGTTTAGAATTTAAAGCAAGTTTCCTTAATTGGCGGTAAGGCGGGAATAAACTTGGCGCTCTTGTAGAGGCTCCAACCATATTAGTTAATGAGAGCCCCATAGATACCAATTCGTATTCCGCCTTACTATGCCTACATGAACTTGATAAATGGTTTACTCAGCCATAACTGTTAATTTCTTGACTAAAATATCTTGAGCTAAGTTATCACTGTCTTCAAATTGAAGATTGTTCTCCATGTTAATCACACTTAACTATATATTTAATTAGACTAGTAATAGCCAAATGACTGCGTACTTCTTACGCAAAACTACACTCGACTATATAACCTTGAAAAGATTAGACGTGAAAAACAGAATTATTAAATTACCTGTTCTTGAACGTTTCCAATAGGCGTAAAAAACATTAATTTGTTGCAGGCTTATATTGTAAAGATCAAGATTTGTAAAACCGAACTTAGAAGTAAAATGTCAAATGCAGCTTGCTAGAGAAAATCACACCAGAACAATTACAAAATACAGAAACTCGAATGATGCACAGTTCAAAAGTATACTTACTGCAAAGTATTTAAACAAAGAATGTTCTAGAAACTATACGAATATCTTCTTTTTGAATAATGTTTGCTATAATCAGCCACGATTGTTTAAATTAATCAATATTTTTTAATTTGGTCTGAGGAAATATCATTCTATACACCGAAACGTTTCGAATACCTATGGATAAGGAATCATAAAAAGAGTGTTACGGGTGAAGAAAGAACCAGTTGCGCTTCCGATCAGAGTTCTTGCATAATAATTTGTTAAATTAGTGTATTTTACCCGCATTCTTAAACTCGTGTTGGTGTAGGAATCTAGTTTCCGAAGGTAGTAAGTTAAATACACATGTGACTTTGCAAATGAGATAGATTTAGTTAAATATATTGATCGTTTGATAAGATTGAATTGAAGAATTTCTTTTGAGTGTGGCATAGGGGTAACTCGAATGAGCAAAGGTGCTTGAATGAGTCAATCGTTTCAATATCAAGTGAATAATTTGCGGTTGAAAGAGAATGGAACAGGTCGAAGTTAAGTTTCATCAAACGAGTCTTATCGATATTTAATTTAAGACCGATTCCGCTAAGCTGAAAGTATAAAGAAGATAGTGGCTGGTGACTAGATTTGAGGAAGGGTTGGATGAGATTGGATTGTTGAATATTATTACCATGTCATCTGCATATTTGAGCAGCTCGAACAGGTTGTCCGCAACTTGAACCTGTGCGAGTCTTAGGCTGAATAATATAGTACCAATTACTGAAACCTGGCGGACTCTAGATGGATAAGGGCTGACCTTGAGTGACCATTACCGACTATTACATGTGTGTAATAGTTTCCATAGTAGAAACTGATAGGTAAAAAGACGCTGCCGCAAATAACATTGCTCAATAATGCGGATTCAAATACCGAAAGCATTGTAGACATCCAGAAAGAGGAGAACGTATTCATGACCTTTGGAAATGGAAAAGTTATTGTGGTTAAGGACACTGACTAATATGGTGGAAGAAGAGAACCTATTTAAGAAAACATCAAGGAGACAGAAACAATCATGATACTTAATGAAAGGGTAGATTATAATATATATGATCTTGTTGAATATTTTAGTGAAAGCAGGAACACGAGTTATTGAGCGGAGATCTTTGAACGAGGACATCAACATTATGCAACTTTTTGGGATAAGGGAGATCATCGAGTCGAGCCACTCCGGGGAAAGATAGGTAATTTTGAGACATCTGTTGTTAAGATCGGCAATCAGAGTGAAGTTGTTCCAAACTAGAAGAGAAATTATGCCGACGGAGACACCATATTGATTAAATTGGTGTTTTGATTTAAGGCCATTGATTGCATGAAAGACCATGGCCGGCGAAACATTGAGCCAATGCAGATTCTCAGTGTTAGCGTTATAAAGAATCTCGGCAGCTGAAGTGGATATTTAATATTAATTTACAAGCTAATTTAGATAATCGTCAACAAGGCTATAGTCGTCCCAGCCAGAGAGGATTATGTCTGTCTTTTTGGACTTATGTAACTGCGGATTTTTTATGATAAAGAATTTTTTATGGGAGTTGGGAGCTGTCTGAATGCGTCTTTTAATGCCGAGTGCTTGTCAGTTGATTAATAGTTTAGTATGGTCACCAATACGTCGGAGTGCAAGAGTGCGAACAAGTGACGAGGTGTCTAATCTAAAAAAATGCGTGAAAGATTGTCACGCGCATTATATGAAGTGATGAAATTGTTTGTCGTGCGTATGTAATGAAAATAAGTTGAAAATGCAAAGCGAGAGGATAGGACGTAATGAACATGATGAGAAACACGAAGAAAATTTGGTTGCGAGGATTAATTATTGCGTCGTCTCAACTCTTCCTAAGTAGTGATTCCTCTGGATGCTTGAATGTTACCTCTTTAGGTAGAATATAAGAGAGGAATAAGAAAGGACATCTGGCTGTACGACGGAAACTTCATTGTTGTAGAAGACGCAGTCGAGTTGGTTGATAATTCGAATAAGAAATTGCACAAATTGATTCAGTAAGTTCTCAGGAAAGACCGAAGTAGTGGATTATTTTCTGATGTGAAATTGTGCACTTAGCTAGAGGAAGGTTAAGGTCTTCCACAACGATTTATTGATCGGATGGTTGAGAAAAAAGAGCGGAAAGAATTATTCAGATCTTTTTTGTAAGCTTGAAGTAAACATTATTCCCATTGTATTTTACCAGTCGTCGAACAACAAAACAAAACTACCGTCAGTCACATTTACTAACGCGTTTCTTCCTTTCATGATTATCATGAGAATGCGACGGCAATGTCACTAACGCGGATTAAACATAAATGCGTATATATGAAAAGTAAAATGAGATATGCGGCTCTCACCTCTGGTAGTCTTGTGTACATTGTATTCGACTATAAATGTAGGCTGCACAATTTCTATGCAGTCAAATCATTAACCTTTTGCAGGTTTTGCCTCATATTTATAGTTAATACAATTAAAAAATCATTGCTTGCGTGGGCGGTGGTAAAATTATTAAAGAAAGCTTGCTATGTTGTTCGAATACAATGGAATAAGTTTTTACTTCAAGCTCGCAAACTTGATTTAAATATTTGTTACTATGACCCGCGCCATCAATGATTGTTTATGAGTGGAAAGAAGTTTGGCCTCGCGAGTATCGTCAATTATTGAGAGATTCTGAGGTCTATATGCAACGCAAACAGATAGGATTTAATCTTGAATCAATAGTTGAAATGAAAAGAATTTCAGTCCCAGTAATTTAGAGTTTCTAAGACATTTAGGCATGATAGAGGTTCGGACATAGACAGTCAATCCGCCCTCTAGGCTAACAGGTCTGTCGCTTCGAAAAACGCGTAACCGTTGAGGAGGAAAAATTAGGGTTGAAATATAAGGTAGGAGAAAGCCATGATTCAACATGTAAGCACATATTCAGCTCATTTGAGGATAGAAATGCCCACAGTTGATTGATTTCGGACGTGAGTAACCTGAAATTATTAAGCATTACGAAGATGGATGCAGGGTATAAAAAGCTAAACCTGGGAGAAAAAAGTGCGGGAGTCTTGCGGCGAAGGACGGAGTGTGACCAAGGGCTGTCAAGTGTGATTGAGCTTTTGCTGATAAGAATGGAGGTCATAGTAATTCTGGACTTTTTCAGTACCGCTCAATTCATGCAAAAGTGGGATTTGATGGATTTGAAAACAAGACGAAGGCAGATTGGCAGGGCTCGAGCGACTGGACTGATGCATCGTTTCCGGGTTGGGAATGATTCTAATTCGTAACGAGACCTGTTCAGAGGCTGTGTTTTCACTGTCCTTGTGTGGTATTGGTAGAGTAGGAAGAAAAAGAGACTGCAAGTAATAAATCGAAATCCATGGGGTTCTTACTTATAGACAGTTTATGAAGCACTGCATCGGTAATTATATTAGCTTGGCTTATGGGTTTTGGACTGGCACTAGAAACTGACAGATGGGGTTCGTTGGTAGGAGTTGTTAAGCGGTGGGGACGGCGCAACGCCGCGATAGGACTTGGATTGGCCGAGTGTATTTTATTAACTCGCCGTTTGTGCTAGTATTTATACGGAGTCCTTCAAAAAGGGAGGTACTTGGCACGATAGGATGAAAGGGTGGAGCGTCACCGAGGATGACACCGATTAGGGACCGTCGTTTCTTAGGATTACTTTATCCATGTTAAACGGCTCTAGTTTCGGAAGGGGTCAAGGTCACTAGTTGTCAGCTTTGTGTTTGTTCAGTTGGCCGCATTAACAATGTATAATCACGCTTTAATTTGTCTTTTCGTCACGATAATAAGGATGATTGAGAATTAAGCAGTTCAAACTCGTCAATAGACCGTCTTTTGTGAGAGGAAAGCACAGAAGCACGACGTTTGCTAGTAGAGATTTCTTTCAAATGATGAAAATTGTCCCCAACTAAAATCTGAGACCAGATCACCGTTTGCGAGTGGAGAGCTGGGGGCCCAGAGAAAAGGGGTGCGTTTGATGGGATTGTACATAACAACCTCTCTTGCAATCGTATTGACGCAACAGGTGGGGCTGCAATGTGGAAATGGAAAATTTCACAGTGAGGTTGGATAAAAATAATAATAGGTGCCGACGGAAATACCTGGTTCATGATAGAGAAATGTAGTACAAATTCAGGTATATTTGAAAGCCAAGCATGAGCAAATATAAAAAATTCTAATGAAAAAAATAAATTAAAAAAATTATATATGTTAATTCTAGAGATGAGATCAGACCAGATATCTGGAAAACTTAAAAGAAAAATAATGACCAGATTTCAGTTCAAAATGATAGAACTCCACGATAGAAACGGCGTTTCTTTATTATTTTATCATTTTCAAGCAAGAACTTTCATGGTAGACTTATATTTCACTTTAATCACTATTCACCATCTAAGCTAATCGTGAGTTGCAAACTACTTTTGTAAAGAAATATCACTCTTCGTTTAATAAACGTTTTTAAGTGAAATTTATTAGGTAAAATACACCGACATTAGTTGCTCCATCGTGGATTTCATAGTGAGGGCTTGTTAGTTTTGTTTTATTTACGATTCAGAAATTGTACATTAGCGAAATAGTTTGCACTGCAGAACAATCACGCATTTGTTTGTATGAAATTTTAAAAATATTTTTAAAACATTCATACTCTCTATTAAAAGCGATAGCATAAATCCAAATGGATATGCCCTTGTGGGACATTTAAGCTCTAGTATCAACCTGAACGTTGTAAAACGTTATGCCAAAAAGAATCCAAATTAAGAATAAATTGACCAAGAAATGAAATTTTGAGTTTTAAACAAAACTTACATGCAATGCGCTACTTCAGTGGTGCAGTCAATTAATGACAACGCTTTGAAACAATCGCACCATGGTTCAAATTCTCGTCACAGACGTTTTGGTAATTAATTGATCTATGACTCATTCAGACTGGCTGGTATTAGACAGTATTTGTCTGTAATTCAAGAAAAGATGGAGCACGCATATATATATATATATATATATATATATATATATATAACTATATATGTTATAATAAAGAGAAAAAAATTAATATAGAGTAGATGACGACATTATTTCAAGAATACGAAACTTCCTTCTATTTTCCAATTTATTTAAGTTCTAAGTTTTTCAATTTGATTATATGTAAGCGAAAATCTGGTTCAGTTTTACTTATATTTCTTGTTTGGATCAGTTATTTGAATTGTGTATGTGTTGTGCATGTATATACACTTTACCGGGTAGCTCTCAACTGTATTAAAGTGATGTGGATCGGTGTTCTCTGTTGAGGGCAGTAACAAACTAAACTAAAATTTTCCATATGAAATATTGATTGTCAAATTTTCTATATGCTGTGCTTTCCGATAAAATAGATCTCCATATCTGGAGATCGAAATATCTGGAAAAATCAGGTAAACAGGGTATGCAATAAACTCGTATCCCAACTTAAGGAAAGGATAGTTAACCAACTGTTTGCATTGTTGGCTGTTACGTGTACGAATGTTTTTTTTTTTTAATGTAGTCTTTCGTTACCCCTTGTTCCGTTTATTTTTTTCTCTATTTGGAAACAACGCAGGTACGAATTGCAATGTTGAATGCTCATAATGTTTCAAAATTTCTGTCTCCGTATTTGCAGCTGCTTTATCCCCTGCTGTTTGTTGCCAATTTGATAGAATGTATGTTGAGTTTGGTCGTGGGGCTGTTTAGTCTTGCCTGGATGCTAGTAAATTGGTGTTGGGTTGTGTGATTCATGAATAGTTGATGAGAATATCATGTTGATGAAACTTTTGAATATTTAGGCCAGGTGCTTGTTGTTTTATATAAAGGGCTTCATAAATATATAATAATTTTTTTCTGATTTTTCTTTATGTAGAATTGAGAAATTGGTCAAATTTCTGGGTTCCCCGTTTCCAATATATGATCGGAAATAGCTGATTTTCCTGACGGTGCCAAGCCTATCTTAATCAATTTCTGCGGTAAATATTGCTGGATTCTGTTGTTGAGGCCTCTAACCTATTCGAGTCTGGAAGCCCCATAGATGCCAGATCGCTTGAAGTCCTAAAATTCACGGTAGAGTCTGATAGGCTTTTATTACCGTTTACATCTCCTAGGTTCAATTCCGCAATATCCTGCACTAACCTACTTGTGTCCTCCAATTTAATATCGTTATCTATGGGTAATTAGTTTATCAATTAAATCAACACTAAATGTTAGGCAATTGGAATGCGAACGTTGTATCTTGACAATTACCGAACAAATAATCTGGAAGGAGATATACATGAACAACAGAATTTATCAAATTACCTGTTCTAGGACGTGTCTTTCCAATATTATATTATAGTAGAACAAAAGCAATTTATGGAGGAATATATTTGACGAGATGAATCCGAGTTTCTAGAGAAAAATGTTAAAATGCAGCAGACCAAGATATATAAGACCAGTCAAGGAGCTAGACACTCGAAAAACTGAAAAATAGCGCACAATTCAAGTCAAGTATTTAAACAAAGAATGTTCTGGAAAATAAAAAGAAAAAAAATCTTTTTAAATAAAATTCGTTACAATCAGCCATGGTGGTTTAAATTTATCAGTCAATGTTATTTTACATAAGGCGGAGGATTTAATTTCCTCCACACTGTTAATAAATTGCTTCTTCGTACGTCCAATATATGTGCTACTTCACATACATGAGAATTTGTAGACTATGAAAGATTTGGAGAGAATTGACAATTGATCTTTGGCATCCAACCTCGTGATCCTCTGTGTGCTAAATATGATATCAACTTTAACACTGGGAAAATTTTCTCTTTAGTTATTCTATTCAGTTGCCGTGCAATTATTGAGGTTGGTACGTCACCTCTAAATGGTAAATTTAGGAAAATCTGCTTGACATTATTCTCTCTAGTGTGAATCCGCTGTGGTCTGATTTTGACATCAACAAACCACTCTGTAGATTTATTCATTAGTAAAATTTTCCTCAGGTAGCCCAGTTCTTCCTCGATCTTGAGTTCAGCGCACATCTTCCTGATCCTGTTTGCTAGGTTGTTGACTAAGTCTCTTTTGTGGGATTTGGGCGCACTGTTGTTGTAATGAATGTATTGCCCGGTGAAAGCGTATTTTCTCTGTATGGCTAATGTCAAATCCCCATCTTCTTCTCTAATAAGGTTGATGTCAATGAAAAGATACTTTTGTCTTTCTCTACTTAGAGAATGAATTTGATGTCTGAATCGGCTCCATTGGCTTGTTTGAGGATTTAGGATAGGTCTGCTGCTTCTAGGATGAACAACATATCATCTACATACCTTTGTAGAGTACGCACTGGACAATTATATATTTTAAGCGCGTTTTTTCAAGAAGTTACATATATACATCTGCCAGGAGGGGGGCATTGCTGCTTCTCATAGATACACCATTGGTTTGATACTAGCAGTGCATAGAAAATCTACTTTCACAAGGAAATACATTCATTACAACAGCAATGTGCAAAATCCCACAAAAAATTTAATCAACAACCTAGAAAGCAGAATCAGAAAGATCTGCTCTAAACACAAGATCGAGGAATAACTGGGCTACCCGAGGAAAACTTTGCTAATGAACAACTACCCAGAGCGATTCATTGATGTCAACATCAGAACACGACAGATTCGCCCTAGAGAGGGTACCGTCAGGCAGATTTTCATAAACTTACCATTTAGAGGCGACATACCAACCTCAATAATTGCACGACGGCTGAATAGAATAACTAAGGAGAAAATTTTCCCAGTGTTAAAGTTAATATCTAATTTAGCACACAGAGAATCACGAGGTTGGATGCAAAAGATCAATTGCCAATTCTCTCCAAATCATTCATAGTCTACAAATTCTCATGTATGTGCGGTAGCACATATATTGGACGTACGAAGAAGCAATTGATTAACAGAATCCAGCAATATTTAACGCAGAAAATGATTAAGATAGGCTTGGCGCCGTCGGGAAAATCAGCTATTTCCGATCATATATTGGAAACGGGGCACCCAGTAATTTGACCAATTTCTCAATTCTACATAAAGCAAAATCAGAAAAATATTATTATATATTTATGAAGCCCTTTATATAAAACAACAAACACCTGGCCTAAATAGTCAAAAGTTTCATCAACATGATATTCTAATCGACTAGTCATGAATCACACAACCATACACCAAATTACTAGCATCCAGGCAAGACTAAACACCCCTTCGATCTGATTCATCAAAAATTCGATCGGATTAGCAACAAACTGATGGGGAAATAGCAGCTGCATATACGGAGACAGCAATTTCGAAACAGTATGAGCATTCAACACTGCAATCCGCACCTGCGCTGTTACCAAGTGGAGAAAACAAAAATAGAGAACAAGCTGAAACGAAGGAACTACACTCGAAAAAATTACATTCGTACACGTAACAGCCAACAATGGGAACAGTTGGTTAACTCTCAACCCATCAATACAAGAATGACCAGATCTCAGACATCACTTTGCAATACAGCGAGAAAGACGTTTTCATTCAAACAGGCACACACAAAGACAAAAACGCAAACACACTTACATATCAGGTCAAACAAAAAATAGAAGTAAAACCGTGTCAGATTTGCTGCCACCCATATAATGAAATGAAAACCTAGAATTTAAATAAATGAAATATTGTAAAGTGAAGCTAATTAATCTACAAATAAATGGCCATTAGCCATTTTGTTATTAATGTGTTTTTCTTCTTAATTAGAAATATACTGTGTAATATAGGAAGGCAATATACATAATTAAGAATATATATATATATATATATATATATATATATCATCTAGTACACAGGTTTTGTCCTAATTGAGAACACTTCAAGCACTCTCAAAAATTTAACACCAATGGGGCTCGAACCGACGTACATTTACTTTAGAGTTTCAGACTATGTACTGCGACACCCTTTTTGCACATATATATTTATATATCTACGTTATGTATTATATTACAGAGATGCATCTTTACCTTTTATAATTCTTACATTCATTGAAATTATTTAAATTAATTCAATGAGCTTGAGAATAGAACCAATCGCATTGTATCTAAGCAGTCGCCCTACTTAGCAAACCTAATATCAGTCACATGTACTGATGCGTTTTTTACTTTTGATGCCATCAACGAAATCGCCTATCCCAAACTTGTAAGCACTTTTCACAACGTCCGTATTGGTAATTCATTTAAGCAATACTTTATGATGCAATCTGTACTTACCTTTAATTGTCTGAATTTTACGGACTTGAGATAAATAACTTTGTAATTTCTAACCATACTCAACGCCTAATATATAAATGTGTGTAAGTTACATCTTCTTAAGCGGGAATATCTCTAATTATGTTTTACTCGATACCTATATGTGTTCTTGAAAATTCTGATCAAATGTTAAATGGTGTCTGGTTAACTGGAGCGTATTCTTGATGTGTGGTTCATTAAAAAATGCATCTAAAGTGGTTACTCGCATAATTGTGCTATACACACTGTTTTGGTGTCTAGACATAAAAATTTGAATGTAGTAAGAAATCAATGAAAATATACACTTCTTTTTTTACATACTAAACGAATATTCCGCTTCAAGTGTCCTTGAAGTTTTTTCGACGGTAGGTAAGTCGTTATATTATTTAATAGCATTCTGCAATAGGAAAGAGTGATGCCACCATGTGCAAACGCATTTGTTTTAACCAAATAACAGAGGTTTATTTAGTTTTCCTAAGCATAATTTATTTATGCACAGTAAATTGTATCTTTAATAACGCCTATGTTAACATATATCTATAATTGCAAAAAGCAGGTACCGATTTTTTTATTAGGTATAATTTGTCAGTGAGAGAAAACCGTTCTTTAACAGAGCTTAAGTTACAAAACCTAGTCTTCACTGCATCAGTTAAAGACAACTTCAATATGAAATGGTATCCTACCATGCTACATGAAATGAGTCGTAAAAAGTCAACCTTCTAATATTTCGCTTGGTGGTCTATTAAAAGCATAATTTGACAATAGACAGAGAGTTTAAATCTACTAAGTTAGGTCTCAATGATTGAGCAACTGGTGAGAGCGGTTATGTTTTCAAGTTAGCTCACTCGGCACACAAAATCAATACAAAATTTTATAATAGTATAAGACTTAACAATAAAGGTTGTTATTAGCATTTGACATTAAATTGCAAATGTTTCAATAAATGGAATGCAGGAGGCAACAAAACCTTTCTTAATTAAAAGATTTTAATCTTCATTATGTTTTTTTCGTCCAACTGTTTGAAGTAAAAACTAAGCTTTGATTTCGCTTTCTTTTAACTAACTTTATCTTTTAGTTTTTCTCGAATTCTGACGTTTCAGTTTCTCAAATTGTTTGCAGAAAAGAGATTTTCGTGCAAACATCCATGCCTATCTGTCGTCTATAATATAAAATACACTTCGAATTTTGGTAACCAGGCTTTATAATTAATTGACATGCAAAATTTTTACTTCATCGTCATTTAAGCAGGCTATCTATATCATTATTTGTAGTATTCTGAAATTTGACTAGCTACACTGTTACAAGTACTTGTTAATTAAAAGTAAATACGGATTTCAATGATAACGGCACACACTTTAGATTTGTTGTCATGAATTAGTTTACCTGACATTTAATTCTAAAACATTCACTAAAAAGTTCATATTTTAGTTCAATATCGTCAATTATGCAATTTGCTGTAACGGTTTTATTTATTTTCTTGGCGTTGTGGAATTCATTTTACAAGTAATCGATATTTAACTGACTCGAGTCTGCCAATCCTGGCTTAAAAGAGAGGATGTATTTGTTGTCTCAGTGCTGTCCTTTTTGTTTCGGATTTGACCGCATTTTGCTTGTGCGGGACAATTGGTAGCACTCATAGGTCGGTAAATGGAAAATCTTGATCCAACGTCATTTTCAGACAATCAGCTAATTGAAGGCTTAAAGAAGAAGGGACAAGTGAGAACCCATCAATTGAGGCCAAAAATTACATCATCTGAATATGAAGGAAGTTCAAGATTTTACCGACCTATGAGTGCTACCAATTGTCCCGCACAAACAAAATGCGGTCAAATCCGAAATTAAAAGAGAGGAGTTGTCCCATGAGCAGAATCTGGCTAATTACAAGCAAATTTAAACTCTTAATCATTTAATATGGGAGTATTATTTATATAGAGAGAAATGTCTGTCAACTATCTGATATTAAAAACTATTTAATATGTCTAACAAATGCTCAGGTATTAGTCTGTATGAATAAAATGTGCATCCCCATATACACACGCGCGCTTCGTGCTTACCACTTACCGAAACCGACATTTATCTCGAACAACCTCTAAATAAATTGATTCTGCCTTTTTCTTGTGCGGGACAATTAAAGAAGGCCTATTCTGCAGGCATTGTTTGATGTGAGGGGCATCGCAGTTCCCTACATAAACAACAACAATAACAGCACAGAAATGGCAACAACACACAAATAATCGTCAACAACAAAAAACAACAAAATAACATAAAAATCAATTCCATCAACAAGACGAATAATACACGCATTAAAAATCATAATCAATAACATTATACTGACATTCTTTGCTGTTTTTCACATTTGATTTTCAGGCGTATGGAATTGTGTGGAAGGCAGTCGATAGGCAGACAGGTGAAATAGTGGCATTAAAAAAGATATTCGATGCTTTTCGTAATCAGACAGACTCACAGCGGACGTTTCGAGAAATAGCGTTTCTGCAACTCTTTGGTGGACACCCTAACGTGATCAAGCTCTACCATGTTATTAAAGCACACAACGACAAAGACATATATTTGGTGTTTGAGTATATGGGTAAGATTTATCTTTTTCGCTAAATGTAACATGTAGACACAGACCTGCATAATGTGATAAAAAACGGAAAAATTCTACGGGAAATTCACAAGCAGTACATAATGTACCAGCTCTTGAAGGCGACACTTTATCTTCACTCGGCAGAGGTTATACATCGGGATCAGAAAGTGAGTTCCTACTCATGATGTAGGATTAAAACATTCCCATAATTTTGTGTTGTAGTTGTTAAGACGTTAAACATCAGAATCCTCCCTACGTTTAAGTTTGTTTTGAATGACAAAGCGTTTCATGGCAGCGCAGTTTTTTTGTAATTGTTCTGAAGTTTCATTTTTTGTTGAAGCTTAATTGCGTTGTGCTGACTTCGGGAACTCGAAGTCGAAATAACGTCCCAATTTTATGTTAAAATATTTTTATATACCATATTTTGACTTTGGTAAGCGACAAGGAAAGATATAAGTTAAATTATGGGGTGTAATTTACGTATTCTAAACTGTTTAGTCTGCATAGCTTAGTTGATAAACTGTTTTGATTTTGCAGAATCTTTACAGAAATACTATTACATTGAGCGTTTAGAAACTGATATGAATTTTTTTCAAATTATTACGCAACTAATTTTAATTTTTTTTATGCATTCCTCCATTTTAATTAAGTTTCAAATTTTTATGTACATTTAAATAATTGAAATTGATATACACTATATAGAAATATACTTTATTTTAACCGTGTGCCAAATTTTATTTTTTGGTCACAAATAATGGTTTTTTAACGATGATATGGCCCGGAGTCTTAATTAGCTCACAGAATACACCATTCGCTTCATGACCAAAATCTAAAGGTTGCAAAAAATAATGTTCTAAACAAAATAACAACAATATGAAGAGTAAAAGCAAAAAATGGAAAAAAATTACTTATATTATAAGCAATAATAATAGATATAACATCAATAATTATAAATTTAATAAAATGAATAAAATTCAAATATTATATTGAGTTAAAAATTTAACGCATGCCACATGTTCACGAAGATAATCATAAGTATTCACACATTGTTTTTTTTTCGGACAATGTGCCTGAACTGGAAATGATTAGCAAAAATGACACATTCAGTTTTAAGCTTCCATTTGTTTTATCTTTATAAATGTATGTACATTTTTATTTATGCGCGGAGAAAATGAGGCAGAAAGGACTCTTTTCCGATACAATCTGTTCATTTTTTTCACAATTATATTATTTAGAATGTTCTTCCCAATGCTCTATCTTTTATTAAGCAGAATCATGAAAAATGACAAGCACGTATTTAAGCAAAACATAGTCTATTGTGATACACTTCCATTGGCTTATTTACGCTGCTTAACTACACTGTATCGATTGATTAACAGCTAAGACTAAGACAACAGATAATTGTTATTTTCTGCCTTTATTCACCTATACTCTTATTGTTTCAACGATACGTCTCAATTGGAATTGTCTAAGATGATTTACATCTATGAAGTTATTTGCTCATGATAGTCCGATAAGTATGCAAATATATCGTGAATTGTTGTCCGAGTAGATATCAAGAATTCAGTCATAGATAATTTATTGATAAACAGTGTGATGTTTCATGGACTGTGAAGTAAATTATTTAACCGTAAGAGGCATATAAAGAGAATTTTTTGCTAACTTTACGCTTCTTATTCTAATATTTAATAAGTGGTTTGTCATAGAACAGTTAGTTTTTTACCATTTCTTCATATCGATATTGTAAATTGAAACGCATATCAAATTACGACATGCTCCATGTGCATAACAGCGTTGTAACAAGATATTTTATTGCATTCTCAGTGCAAAAGATTAAAAGTATTAATGGAACAACTAATAAAATTAATTTCAAGATTAGAATTTTCATAATTTTATGTTAAATTCCCAAAATCTACAAAACCTACCAACTACAGAGAGTCGTAAGCATACTACAGTTTCCTGTAGGGTTGGAAATTGGAGGATTCCCTGTCATACTATACATGATTGATGCATTTTCCTGGCCTCAACGCGTAATAGCTGTTTTGCGTAACTTAAAACACAAGCTCTAACGAGGCATACATGCCTGCTTCTCACTTGGCAAGGACGATATGAAATAAGGTGATGTGAGTTGAACTAACTTGGGCAAACAGCATCAACTGTGGTCGATATAAAGTAGATAATGTGTAGGATTGCTAAGATAACATAGCTGAAAACAATATTTATGCCAGATTTTTGGAAATTATTCCTTATTAATTAGGTATTGCAAAAAGTAAGCTTAATTCTTAATGGCCAGACTCTCGGATATTGTACACAAATAAATGCGAATATAACGCGAACTTACAGGTCAAATTTGACTATTTATTAAGAAGTTAAATCACGTATACGGTATCTGACTACATCTAATTATCAACATTAATGTGTACTCACGCATTAGTCAGAACTACTTTCCAGATTATGTATTTTTATACATCAGCATTTAAAATGAATGATTATCTAAATTAAGAAATATTACAGTGCTATATTTTTATTTATGCGCTTACTTTATAAAGGATAATAAACCTGTCCAGATTACATGGGAGATATATCTCAAATACCACCTTTCAGTTTGGCTATAGTTTAACAAATTTTAATTTTCAAATTTAGATATAAATCATACAAATCGTTAGGTCTAAGATGTTTTGATTCACAACTCAATTTAATTTTGGAATTAAATAAATTATGAGTTCATCAGAACTGCAAATAAAATTGAACTGAACCATACTTAGATTTTCTAATTTTGCAAATTTATTCCTCTCTAGAGTGAATAACCTTAAGGAGCAATAGAAGGAGGTAAAAATTACGTGATTGAGAGGACGATATTATTATGTCAATATCCTTTAAAACTTTCTAGTCATTTTGCGCAAATTTACGGAAAGTGGAAGAAAAAATCATTATAACAGGTACTGATTTTCCTATAGATTAACGTAAATTTGAAACAATTTCATTTAATTGAGCAAAATTGTAGATTTGTCTAAATTATACATATTGAGACTTGCATTTTGTACTGAAGCACAACAGTATGAAAACTTTATTACCTACGTATGCAATAGCTTCTTCGTACATAAAATGTGAAGGATCGGCCAATTACCGAAAATGCTAATTCAGAAGAATTATAAACTAAACACAGCTCGCAAAAAAGAAAATTTCTTCTCAGTTGCAATGAACATTACTTAAAATGAGTAAACGCAAAACGAGTTGGATTTGTAGATTCTTCCAAATCCATAAATGAAAAGGAGCTGCATGTTTGAGAAGCAGTTAATTAAAATAATATTTCTCCGAAGTTAAATAAAAAACGAAATTTGTTCATAAGTTAAATATAAACTAAAGATTTGTTTTTGTGTGTCTCTGTATGTGCATACTAAACTCTCTAGTAATTATAAAATTTATGGATTTAACCAAACTTAACCTTTTTCCTTTCTAACGTACTATATAAAGTACAATATAATGCGATCGATTTGAGATGTCGCGCAAAGCAAAAATACTGTTCCACCACACCTATGTAAGCTATATTTATCGTTATATTATTTCTCAATTTACATTCTTCCTTAACTCATAAGAAATATACCAACCTTGGTGGACCGATGCATTATGTGGCGCAATTTTTTTTAATAATCGAAATTTAATTTAAAATTTATGCCATTTTATAATTTAAGAATCCAATTCAAGGTCACTACTATCCAGGATGCAAAACTTTAAATTAATTGAATGAAATTATTTACGCAATTTAAAAATTAAATGAAGTGTTTCAAAAATTAGTATTTTCGCAATCTGTTTAAGCCATCCAACATACTTCTAGATTCAGACTGTTTTGTAAAGTTGTGCGACTTCGGTTTAGCCCGATCTTTGGCGGGTAGAATTCCACCAAGCCAACATCAGCAGCATCAACAGCAACAACAGAATGGAAATAGACTCATTTCTGCGTCTGTTTCTGGGTTGTCTATAAATGGACATCAATCACACAGCCCCTCTGGCCTGAATGAAGATCATTCTCAACTTCAGCATCAGGCACCTTCGTTTCACCAGTTAAGTCATCAACACCAAAACCACATGGTAGCAAACAGCAACAACCAACACAGCTTCGCACATCATCAAAATCTGCCAGCTCTGACGGAGTACGTTGCTACACGCTGGTATCGAGCACCAGAAATTCTATTGTCCTGTCATAATTATACAAAAGGTGTGGATATGTGGAGTTTAGGTTGTATTCTTGGCGAAATGTTAGCCGGAAAACCGTTGTTTCCTGGAAGTTCGACGATAAATCAAATTGAGCGCATTATTGCCAGCTTGCCTAGGCTAACATCAGACGGTTAGTAGGCCGGACATGTTTTTACTTTACTTATTTAATTTCCACCGACTTTAATGATTCATTTTATTTAACATAATCACATAAATTAGAAAAGTACATGAATATATCACAACAATCCAAAAAGCATGCCGTTACCTGTAATTTTGCAGACGTTAACGGCATGTAGCTTACAATAACGAAGAAATTTGAAAAAGGATATGTTAAATTGTGGCACAGAGTTATTGACAAATACCAAAATTCGCATCACGTTTACGTGTCCAATATTAATATTCGTTTACCCAAACTGTTAGCTCAAGTTGCGTTCGCATAAATTCTGAAGCATCGTCGTTTTTTAAATTTAAACATGCAAATAACCAGTGACCATCAAAATGTACAAAATCACAACTTTATTTATATTTAATAATAAAAAATAATCAAAACCTATTTGAAATCATTGTTTATTGCGTCCATATTAAGGGTATTTTGATATGATAATCTATTTCATCCTGGTGCAAGATTAGTCTAAATATTTAAAAGGTATAACCACTTATGTATTAACTGTCAGTAAGGAGTTACATAATCGTGATATTTTATCTGTCCAACTATTTTAATTTGAATTTGTGCAATAAATGAGATTAAAATAATATAATTTATGAAATAAAATATTATTCAAATTATATTTATTTATGAACAGTTTAAAATATAATATAATTTGATTTATTACGTTTAATATTGTGAAACTTATATTTATAACAAATGTTTATCATATCCAATCAAGTATTATGTATTACTTCAATTATTTGCTTTGTAGGCGTCTAAATCAGCGCGCACATAGGATAGTAAAATGTGATGTCTACTGCATGCGCTTTGAATATATATATATATATATATATATATATATATATATATATATAAAATTAGTATTGTCAAATTTATACGTATATAGATTTTTCACATTCTTCACCTTGCAATACATAGCAAATGAATCCAATCTTCTTAATAATGGGTTAGTCCATATTTAACAGCTTCTCTGCCTGGCCTTGGTCGATATAAGTTTTCGCTTTTTGCGGTATTCACTAAATCATTTAATTAAATATATAACAATTAGATACTGTTTGTTGCGGAGAACTAACTTATAATATATATGTATTAGGTGTTGCGCACATAGTAACAAATTAGTTCAAATATGACAAGAAGTATATGACGGAAATGTATAAACTCATTGTTCATGCTGACATTTGTTTATCCTTCTGGGCATTCTTGAACTAATTTTTAACTAGATGAGCGACTCCTAATACATAAATGAAACGTTTGTATGCGGATTTCAATGCCCAATAAAAGGTTTTCTGGAAACTGCTATCATAAGATTAACTGTAACTCACGAAAATTCTAAATTAATTTCTTAATATTTTTTCTATTTTTATTCTATCCTCCTTGTTTACAGATATTTCGAGCGTTAAAAGCAGAGTGAGCGCGTCAATTCTAGAGAAAGCATCTGTAAAGTAAGTCTATCAAATGTGTGATATATGAAATTACAATTTGTTTCAAATTTTGACATAGAATTAAACGTTTAACTAATTTCTTCATTTACAATTAGCATAATTGTACGCAAAAGTGGATGTTTCTTCAATCAACCGAAAGAATTTGAGTTTGTAATTTTTGAAAGAAAGGGATCGAAAAAACACTTAATCTAGATCTTCTTATATGTAGCCGTAGAAAGATAAATATACATAAGCCAAATTTTTTATGATTGCTCAAAGTAGAAAATTAAAGGAGCCGACGATAATAGTATATATATATATATATATATATATATATATATATATATATATATATATATATATATATATATATCGCGAAGTGTTCATTTTAAATGTCTGTTAATGTGTAATAGTTCAGAGCAGCTTAAAATTTAAATTACTTTCCAAAAAAGTCTATTAAACGAATTTAATATTCTGGTTAGTTGGTATATATATGTATATATTCATATATATACGTATACATATACATATACATATATACACATATATATAATGCGAAATCCGGAACGTCTTTATTTGTTTTATACGAAAGTGGTATATAGTAATTAAAACGATGGTATATAATTATATATGGAGGTGTATTTTCGATCTCAGCTACAAACGCCCAAGGGCAACAATAAAAATAATTCCACTCCGCACTTGCGCTAAATAAGCGGAGTTAAAGTTAGTAAAAATAATCAAAGATTTATGCGCATCGTAAACACCATCTCTCTAATACCCATATTAATTATATTTTCTACAAAATGTCGGATTTGTATTAGCAGACGCTAAAAGTCCATTTCACAATTTCTATCAGTTTACTGTTCCTCATAGTATTGATGTTTATTTCAAACTCGCATACGTGATTTTAAAACTGTGATGGCCACTCACGCATTCAATGATTAGTTATTGCTTTAAATAGTTTACGTGTGACGAAAGCAGCAAAACTGGAATGACCGTGAATGCATGAAAAATATGTATTCGTCGTTGATAATCATTTACAATGTGCACAAGACTACACTGGCTTGGAGCAGCATATGTTAATTTACAATTCTCGTACATGAGTTGCGACTGCTCCTTGTAAGTCGGTTGGCGTCGTGCCCGGATGATGATCATGGACGGTTGAAACGCGTGAGTATTGGTGACTGGCGGTAATTTTTCTATGCCATGTGACTCTTTTAGATGCCGTTGGACTCATGTTTGTCTCAAGCACCAGGTAGTAAATGGTCAGATAAACTTATCAGTACATTTGAAGAAGCGTTCTTTGGATAGAATCGACCCAGACGGAAAATATGCAATAGCCGAGTATTTTCTTATGTCAGAACAACACAAAGAAAGGACAAATTTTATGGTACTATGTGTTCGACGACTGGTTAAATACAAAATGGGATTGGTGCTTACTTCAAGCTAACGAACTTAATTTAAAGAAATATTCACTTTGATTTACCAGGTTTTGGCAATGAGACGCAAAATGCAAAGTTTAAACACAAAAAAGTATCCTATCCACTATATCAAATTTACTTTTAATAAACCCAACTTCTTGGCTTTCTCAGATCCAAATAAGAGCGTATCATCTTGAACACGAAAATATTTAAGCGCAAAACCGTCAAGTTAAATATTTATGTTGGGTGGCAACAGTCAAAATTAAAAATGTGCCAATTGCAACGCTAATGTTACAAACTAAAATTGACAAAATAAAAAAAATCCGGGCAAGTGATTTTTTGCCGCCATTGACTTTAAATGATAATAAATCAGCTAAAATGTGCTAGACATGTCTTGGCAATAATTAATAAGGTGGATGCTATGCAGTCATTGAAATATCAACCGCATCAAGTAAAAGGGCAACAAACAAAGAATTGAACAAGCAGATTAGAGCATACTAGCAACAACGCAGGTAAAACTTTATCAATCACAAAAGCAGCCAACAAGAAAGGTATGATAGACTCGCAGTAAAATTTTATAACAAATTCCAAACAGTTTTTTTTTAAATTCCAACCTGCATTGGTGAAAACTGTAAATCTAAAAGAAAATTACATATTAACAACGAAAAAGATTTCACATCATCAAAATTTTAATAAAGTAGTGGTCCGAAAACCTTGTTATTTTACCATGCCAGACAATTGTAAATCTAAATTAATACTTTAAATAATTTTTAATAGTTATGACAGATTATTATATATAACCGTTATATAAGTTTAAGGAACTATTTCGTAGTACACGTTGCTGATGAAGCCTCACAAAATAATTTTGTGTTAATTAATATATATAAAAGAAAACGGGAATATTGAATGTGTATAATCTGAAGCTTTCCCATTTTGTGTATAAGAAATGTGAATTTAGAAGTACATTGGGCAATGAAGCATACATTTAATATAAAGCAATTTTATATGACTCAATTAAAACAGGCCGTTTTCTGTTAGCCGGAACCCGACTTAAATGAATTCATTTATACAATTAATTTTGAAATACAATTGGTTTTATTCTGATTTTAACACATGCAAAATCCAAACATAAACAGAAAGCGTCAAACGCACCTACCAAAGCACACAAAAACACACAACAAACCAATATATATATTCAAATAAAAATGTAATTTTATTGTTTATATAGTTGATAAGAAAGAAAGTTACAACTACCTGCTTCAGACATGCGTAATTTATTTTTATATTTAGCATTAAAAATTAAAATAAAATATAGATATTTTCTTTACCGTCAAGAATATATATATATATATATATATATATATATATATATATATATATATATATACTTAATCCTGGAAAAAATACCTTTTTTACTTTGCATATTTGACTGGGAGAACTTGCATTTGTGATACGGCGTGAAATGATTGTACGGATATCAGCTTTTCATAAATATTAAATTTTCATTATTTAAATTTTATTGTTAAACTAAAAATTTTAAAATACTAATCGTGTGCTTATTTCTGAACTTCGGGTTATTAGAAAATTTAATTAAAAGATTAATTTTAAAAGTTGAAACTCTGTCTTATCGGTTGTCTAACATCGATTATACCTATTAAATTGATTCACAATAAAATTATACTAATTACAAAAGATCCGATCATAAATTGACAATATAAAGCTGTGTTGATTTAAACAACCCATTTGGAAACATACATTTCTACCTATGTCGAGATATGGTTTTACTTTTCTTAACCCTTTAATGCTTTCAGACAACGCCGACCGCTCTCAGAGTTTGTTCAGTCAACTGATAAAAATGCTCTCGACCTGATGAATAGGCTCCTACAGTTTAATCCAAATCGACGGATAACAGCTGCGGAAGCGATTCGCCATCCATACATCCGGCGGTAAGCCTAACATCCAATGGTAGATTGTAGAAACTTGACCTCTTTTTTGACGATTTCAAAGTTTAAATATTTCGAAACAGAGAATTGACGAAGATAACAATTTCTGTTAAAATAATATAACAAATAATTCAAAAATTAAAGTCATTTGTGCTTTATATTTATTGTTTGGTGAATACATTAGAAAATTTTATCGATATTATTGCTATATTAAAAGTGAGTTTTATTAAAAGTATATGTGTATAATTTAGAAAAGTTTAGCAGTAAAATTGGAATTTATATCGGGCCACTACAGTTAAGTTTCTATGCGAACATGTGGTTTCGCCTAGATTGATGCTTTGCTAGGCATACACATCTGGTCCTATATGAAACAAAATGTTTATAGATATGTCATGTGTACCAAACACATATTTACAAACAATAGTTCCACGTAACGGAGAGTATAAAAATACTATTTGCATAATTTAATGATATTGTGATGATGAAATGTGATAAATGGTGGCCGCCAAGGCCAGTTGAACTCTACCAATCTACCAAATCATTTTGTTGGAACCACTTACAAGTTTGATAATTATTGTATAAGGTAAGCTGGTTCTGAAGGCAAATTATGGGAATTGACTTCATTATCGCTTAATGTCAGAATAGTACAAAAGATTTCTACCTCCAACTGTTTCAAATATTATGTCAACTATAAACTGAATTTTGGGTGTATTATCAGGCAATCACATAGCACATTGGTACATGAGATTTCATTATAGTGTAGTTATTCCCCTGGCTTAAACTTCTCGTTATATGTAAAATATCATGTTACGCGTTACACCATACTTAATACATTAGTTCTCAGTGTTCGTATTTTTATTGGCTAATGCAAGTACTCAAGCAGAAACCTTGCGCAAAATATTTTCCGGTATGATTTGATAAAATATTATCGTGCTTGATTTAGGGAACTTTTTGTTTCTTAATTATTCGTATATGAATTCTAATGAAAACAGTAATTTATGTTAAAGGATCAAAAGTTACAAATGGTCACAAAAGAAGGATAGGTAAATTGTTTGTAAAATGTCTGCTGAAACGCTTCGTCTTTGGGTTATTTAAACAATAATTATATCATCCCATATTTTGGCGTGATAAATTAGAATAGATAACATCATAACTTCTCTAATCTTAACATTTTTTCAGTATTTTAAATATTCAAGATTTCTTATCTATCTGCGTTTACGTCCATCACAGATTCGCGAATCCTGTTGAAGAAATTGTCATGCTTAATCCTGTATGCCCACCTGTTGACGATAATGTCCAGTTACCAGTTTCAGAATATCGTGGACGACTTTATCAGGTATTTAAAACCCAATTATTACAGATTTTTGTGTCTTATCTCTTTAGAGCTACTCTATTTAATAAGAGTTGTGATTATCGTACTTTAGACAATTAAAGGATATCATAGAGAACTAGTCATAAACTTATTTGATTTATTTCGTAACAGACTATAAGTTCATATACAATACCAAGAGTTTAAAGGATTTCAAAGTGACAGTTTTGAGTGACAGCTTTATGTTCTAATCTTGTCTTTTTGTATTTGACGTTAATCTGTTGTTTTCTGTTAATAAATTTATGTTCAGTTATTTTGAGAAACGCAATAACACATGCTTCAGAGTAGCGTGTTTCCTTTTTCAAAAGTGAAAATTAAAGCCAATTAAAATATAATTTATATGCTCGTACCGATAAGGTAAATATTTTTTACATATTAATATAAAAGGTGACAAAACACATTTTGTCAGACATATATGCTAGGTTGCACATGCCTATATCAACACTTGTCTATCAAATCGATGAATAATGCAATAACGTATAATTTCATCTTTAATAAAATATAATGCGCGTCTTTTATTTTCTGCTATTTTTGATCGCTTAAATCTGGTCCTGTTATTGGTGTACCGAGTGTTATTAGATTTTTGATTAAGGTGATGGAAATGAAGTAGTGAAGCATCATACAACCAAGATTAAATCGACCTTAATTACAGTGTCGTTTTAATTTTTGAACAGTACGAGCTTTAAATGTTGCATCTCTGCGATTTACGTGCGCGGGTTATCACTTTGCACAATCAGTGTGACGAAAATCCGATTGATCCCCATTTCCATGAACGCATAGTGTTTGTTTTCTTATTGGTTGGGTGCGGATTCGTGCATACCTTCCGAAGGCTTCAACATCGTTCACACTAACTACTGGAAATGAGGTACGATCTAATCCTTGTTGACTGGCCTACTTTTTGGTACGATATTTACCATATTATCCTTTGGCTTCTAATCACACATACAAAGTACAATACTATTTTCTATTAGGTGTTGTGAATCTAGTAGCAAATTATTTCAATTATGACCAGAATGATAAACCAAAGACAGCAAAATACAATGCGCTCAATGTCATATTTAAGCGTACTTGGAAATGGGGATCAATCGGATTTTTGCGAAACTAAAAGTGCAAAGCGACAAACCGTTAATGTAAATCGCGGATATTCAACAACTTCGTTTCATTGGTTAGTACAAATGGTATGGAAGTCTACGACGTGACGGAATGAATTAGCACCATGGCACTAAAAAGCCGAAAACGGCGCGTACGTGGAAATGGGCATCAATCGGATCATTGCGGAACGATGAGTGCTTATCTACAAACCACGAAATAAAATCGTGGATACATTAAATATGATAGCAGTATATTTGTTCTTGTTATGAAAAGCTTAAAAATGATTGATGAAATACTATTACAACTACTACTACAAATATTACAACAACTACAAATACTACTACCACTACCCTAGTACTAATAATATTTATAGCAACTATAGTTATAATAATAATAATAATAATAATAATAATAATAATAATAATAATAATAATAATAATAATAATAATATTTATATTTGGAAACAAAGGCTATCTGAACTATCAATTGAAAAGATAACGATAAAAATCAAAAGAATGGAGGGAGGCAGTGCTTACCTTTTGTTTATCATCTTCTAGTAACGTTGCGTAACTTTGTTAATTTAAGTTATTGTGAGATTCCTCGTTTCATTTGTGTCAAAATTCATCCTCATATTTTGAATTAAGGAAAATCTATTAATCAGATAACAGCAGGACACATGAAGACGCATACACGAAATATTTAACTATTTACGCTTGCGTACAAAATTAATTTTAATTACTGCTCAAAATGATCAACATTATGAAGCAATTCTACCAACATCAAATGTCTACTACTAATAGATTTATGCAAATTTTCGTTTAGGTAGCAAAGATCTGATTTCTACCTTGGTTTAAATATTAAATAGGCAAAAATTTTGCCTTTCGATTAAATAAATGATAAAATTATAACTTCAAAGTCAGGGTACACAGAAAATTTTTTTTCTCCGTTATACTATTCCCTGTGGCTTGTTGATACCACTAATAATTTCCTCTGTAGTTGAAGGAAGCCAAACACCGGTAAAACGGTAATCAATCCAGCAGTAAAAAAAAATCGAGATGTCTACAAGCTTGATTTATGTAAAATCCTATAAACATCGTGTTGTTACAATGTTTTGTTACATTTCGATTGTTGAAAAGCAGATATTTGGTTAACTCAGAATAATGGGTCATTAACCTTGAGCTAAATGAGTCGCCAGTAAGCACGAAACGAATGTGCATGAGATTATACTTTCCGTTCATGCTGCCTTTGGTTTATCCTCCTGGTCATAAATGAACTAATTTGTTACTAGGTTCGCAAAACCTAATACATACTTGCATATATATTAGCTCTTCGCAACAAATAGTATTTAACTGTAATATATTGAATTGAATGATGTCATGCTTACCGCGAAATGTGATAACTGATATCGATGAAGACCAGAGTGTATGGTTTAACTGGAGTAACAGGTGTTCGAAAATTGTTGTAATTCTCAATTTGGATGAACTTTAGCATAAATTTATATCCATCAGGTTGGTATCATGTACCGACTCGGAAACCAAAGTGTTAGTATTCGGTACTCATCGATTTCAAAAGGTATCAGTTACTAACACAATAGCCATAGTGTTAGTATCCTTTACAGATTCGGTGTATATATTATATAGTGTGAGTTAGCATTGAAGTCGTATTGTCGCTGACTTTAGATTATGTTAGCTTCACTATTACAGGTTTACACATTCGTCTAGGAGATTGTACCGTCCCATTATTCCACATTCTTCTACCAAATATATAGTGGTTAAAGGGCGTAATACCGGCTCCTACTGATGAGTCGCCAGTAAGCACGAAACGAATGTGCATGAGATTATACTTTCCGTTCATGCTGCCTTTTGGTTTATCCTTCTGGTCACAACTGAACTAATTTGTTACTAGGTTCGCAAAACCTAATAAATACTGGCATATATATTAGTTCTTCGCAACAAACAGTATTTAACTGTAATATATTGAATTGAATGAGGTCTTGCTTACCGCGAAATGTGATAACTGATTTCGATGAAGGCCAGAGTGTATGGTTTAACTGGAGTAACAGGTGTTCGGAAATGTTGTAATTCTCAATTTGGGTGAACTTTAGCATAAATTTATATCCATCAGGTTGGTATCATGTACCGACTCGGAAACCATAGTGTTAGTATCCGGTACTCATCGATTTCAAAAAAGGTATCAGTTACTAACACAATAGCTATAGTGTTAGTATCATTTACAGACTCGGTATATATATTATATAGTGTGAGTTAGCATTGAAGTCGTATTGTCGTTGACTTTAGTTTATGTTAGTTTCACTATTACAGGTTTACACATTCGTCTAGGAGATTGTACCGTCCTATTATTCCACATTCTTCTACCAAATATATGGTGGTTAAAGGGCGTAATACCGGCTCCTACTGATGAGTCGCCAGTAAGCACGAAACGAATGTGCATGAGATTATACTTTCCGTTCATGCTGCCTTTGGTTTATCCTTCTGGTCACAACAGAACTAATTTATTACTAGGTTCGCAAAACCTAATACATACTTGCATATATATTAGTTCTTCGCAACAAAAGGTATTTAGCTAAATTGTTTGGCAAAGAGATGCTCCGTGTTCAATCAGTCTTCAAAATCAATAATATTCATTTATCTATTAAAAGTTTCTTAAGTTTATGATATGCGTAAACATGTTTAATCCAATGGACGAGTGTACCTTTATATTTTAATAAAATGTTAACCTCTTTAGATTCTGATCTCAATTATTTTATTATCTGTTTTGGCTAATACAATGAAAGCATATTCAAGATGTTTTTTTATATATAGCTGTGCATTCAGAATTTCATGGTTAATGTAACGTTTCACATTGACATTTCTTTTTATCTCAATCTTGCAGATATTAGCCAGTCAGTTGCAAAAAGCTTGTTTGTTTTTTACTGCATTTTATATCTTATTGCCAAACGTTAACTAGCAAAAGTTTCTATACGACTTAAAACTGGTTTTAGAATTTAAGGTCGGAGCATGAATAAATATGGTGACTTTAACTAATTAATCTAGCAGAATAGCTTTCTGGGGTCGTCAGCTAATAAAGACGCTAACAATTTATTGAACGATCATAGTATCGTAAATGCCATTCTGCTACCGATACTAAACTTTATTTTATCATAGTTTTCATGTTGTTACAACTGTATACCGAGTGACCTAATTAGCAGAAGGCATGTCTTTCTATTTCCTATGCATCGACTCTATCCTGGAATTTGAAGCGGTCCTACACTTGGAAGATTTATTAAAGCTAGAAGATTTTTTGTGGATTTGAGAAATAAAATAAATTTTATTTCTTAAATATATTCTGTTTTTTCGAGATTTAAGTTCGATTAAGTCTTAAAATGTACCTGTTAGAGGTATCATAAAACTGCCCGGAAGTTATTCCAAATTTTTCTCGATTAATCTTAATTGCTTTATATACATTTACAAAGAAATATATAGACTGATATGTTAGTCTTCCACGTGATTGATACCAGAACCTTATTTTTCTATTTGGGTGATATTCGAGGCCCTCACCACTGCACCTTTTCCAGCAAGATCCTCAAAGATTTTCATTCGTTTAATTGCCTCTTTGCTAATAAGGGAATGATGTCCATTCATAAGATAGCTGATTTCCTGTTTTGGCGTTTTCATTCGTCAACAGGAGTTTGTGCACTAGCCTGGCAAGTGGGAAATTTAGGTGGCCTACTTAGACAATGATTTACAAGTCCTATTATACATCGCAAATTATTATTCTTTTCTTCAGAAATACTATCTTATCAACTTTTTTAGATGATATTAGACAACAAAAAATTGAAGCAACGTGGTTTGCGCAAAATGCTGTCTATGCCATCGCATAGTTCCGCCGGTCTCAACCAGACTAACAACTCTTCAACAACTGCTACAGTCGCAATACCACCCAGTGTTGGTAAAACAGAATGCAATGATCGGTTAAACACAGTCGTATCTAATGAACATGCCGAACTAACAAATGAAAATACTGCGGGAAGTTTGGGCTGTAATAATCTTTCAAGAACTGTGAGTAGTTATCAAGGGACCAAGAGTAATAACGGCGAAATAGAAAAAACGGCATTAATGAATGGTCTCGAAAAGCAGAAAAGCTTCAGCTCCTACGCGCATGGTGGCAAATCAAATAGAATAAATACTCAGCATTATCATCAACATCATCACCAAAGCCAACACCAACAAACTTATCCATTGCATCAAACAGGTTCGCATCAATTTCCTGGTAATCAGTATGCTAAACAAAATAACCGTTCAAATCAGCAACATCCTCCTAATGTGGAAATGAATCATGATCACAGTAATAATCAAACACCCACCCAACAGGAGGATCAATTGCGAAGTGACTTGAAAAATACACACCACTATCAACAACCAAATCCAAACGAAGTGATAAATGGAGCCTTGGAGCCGAACATCAAGAAGACCGATGCCACATTACGCAATCAACCAAATGAAGTTAGTGAACGAAAAATGCTTACTTTTTTTAAATTAATAAAAGCTAACAAACTAAAGAGAACATAAAATGCATTAGCTTGTGTATTGTTAAAATTTATTTTTTATTTGAGAACATTGACCCTCAAAAGCTAATAATCAGTTAAGTGCTATGAACATCTATTAAACTTTTCTTTTCTGTCTTATTTTTCCTTACTTTATCGTTTATACCGCGTAGAAAAATTGCATTTTTTGTTTCTTTTATGTTTAATTGTTTTAATTGTGTTAAACTGCGTCAAAAATCTTTGGAAATATCATCCCAATCACCAGCGTCACTATATTAGCATTTAAACTCAATGCTTTATTGCACAATTACATTGAGAAAATTGACAGGAGAAATGAAAGAATTACTATTAAAATCATTACCTTTAATTATTTTTAAAATAAAATATTACTATTAGAAAAAATGAAAAATTAAGATTAGATATATTATTATTATTATTATTATTATTATATTATTACATATTATTATTATTATTATTATTATTATTATTATTATTATTATTAGTAAGTATTAGTATTAGTAGTAATAGTAGTAGTAGCAGTAGAAGTAATAGTTATAATAGTATTCTCAGTAGTTGTTTTTGTGGCAGTAATAATAATCGTACTAGTTGAAGTATTATTAAGAGGAGTAATAGTAGAATTAGTAGTAGCATTATTGAGAAATATTGTTTTATTATTATTAGTTTAGATTTGGTACACATATTAGTATTCTCATTTTCTTACGCCCCCTCCTCTTCATTATTTATAATAATGATAATAATACTTACACACATTAATAATATTAATACACACAATTACAACAATAATACTTATTATTATTATTATTGGCTATTATTATACATATTAAGTATATACATATTAAACAATATTATTATCAGTATTCTTAACTATTATTTCCATTATTAATATTTTTATTATTAATATTATTATTGGTAGTAGTAATAAGCGTATTAGTATTATTAGGAGTATTTATTCCATATTTATGCTGCCGATAACATAAACCAGAGCATTTTGTTGAAGAAGCAAAATATCTGGAATCATGAATGTTTTAGTCAAAACGCAGACCAGGTTAAATCGTAAATGATGGTCTTTTAAATAACAGCGCCGTCGCGCAAAAGGTCATACATCTTGTTTAATCTACATAAAAAATTGATGAACAAACGAAAACACGCGAATGTAGTTCTGTTAAATCAAGGGTATCAATAACAGATTTCCGATCCACATTCTGTCTTACTGGCCGATAGAGTTCCAATAGCTCTATTTGGGGCTTCCGTAAACACAAAAATTAGTTCACGCAGAAGTACAAAAATTAAGGTGATGCAAAATCGTGCAAGTGATGGAAGCAGTAGTGAATAAGGAATAATTAATATGCGGAAATTTGCTTTTCTAAAATGGTGCGCTTTATACATGCAAAACCATCTAAATAATTGATTAAAAATAACGTGTGGTGTCTGGTAAGTTGGACTTTTGTAGTAGTTTGGAAGTGTTGGCCGAGATATTGTTACACAAATTGTCAATTTAACTGCAAAGTAAGCGATAATTAAGTCAAGGAAGGATGAAAAAATAATTGCGAATTTTGACGATATTCCTATAAACGACCAAACTAGCATGGCTTATTATAAACTATTACAAATAATTCAGCCTGATAATGATTTGAAACTGAAGACAGAACTCAAATCATATGTGTTTTAAAAATCTGAATAATTGTTTTTTTTTCAAATGACGAGTTTGTTTAAAAAAGGTTTTAGTTGAGGAGGCCATTGACGTCATAGTGCAGGCACTCCCGGGATGCACTCTAAGCAGACATATTTTGTTATACCCGATAAATGTACAGTATAGGTTTAATAGAAGCGCCAAAAATATGTGGATAGAACGGAAATTAGAAGTCCCCTATGTCCAGCGATAGCAAAGATATTTCTCGGTTGTCGAGAGCATGGCGCTAAAAGTAGATTCCAGTAACTCTATCAATATATACCTTATTATCAATGCCGCGTTTTGCGTACGCGGGTAATAGCTGTACACGGGCAGTTACACAACGATCCGATTGCCCGGAATTTCCAATTTTGTTTTGTCTTTGATCGGGTTGACTCATTTTTACTTCAATTGGAAATGCGGTTCTATCACATCTTTGTTAAAAAAAGATGTGATAGAACCGCATTTCCAATTGAAGTAAAAATGAGTCAACCCGATCAAAGACAAAACAAATTGGAAATAGTGACAAATCGGATCTTTGTGTAACTGCCCGTGTACAGCTATTACCCGCGTACGCAAAACGCGGCATTGATAACCTGAATGCTTACACACCGCAAAATATTGAGTTCAAAATATATACCTTATATTGCTTATTTAATCCTCCTTCTAAGAAAAGAGTTACATTTACATCCACTGCAGAAATTTTTTTTTAATTTTCACAAAAAATCATTTTGAATTTGCTAATATAAAATATCTATAATAAATATAGAAAAAGAATTTACCGTAAAACAAGCTTAATTGTACCTTAGTTAAATTATTGCCGATTTTAGTCATTTTAACTAACTTATCAACATTTCGCGGATGTTACTTAATGATTGGTAGATTATTTAGTCAAGATCTAAAATATCGCGAATGTAAGAAAGCCAAAATGATATAATGTATAGTTTCTATCCTGAGTAATTGATTAAATCAATTGGTAAAAGAGGCATAACAGCATTTGCTATCTTTATATTTTTTATGTCATTTACTTTGCTTTATTTCTTCACTGTGTCTAATTTATCTCCAGACACTTCTACAATTTTAGTCGCAACTTCTTTCTTTTAATTAAATCCTGTTTTTACCAAAGTTATTCTATTTAATAATTGATATGTAATATAATAAGCATTCTTGATTTTCATTATCACAACAGAGTGCGGCTTGGATTATCTCAACTCAGTACAAATAAAATTATCGATATATATATATATATATATATATATATATATATATATATATGCGGGCATTTTAAAGTTTATTATTTAATTTTTAATAATCCTCGAAAATAATATTATAAATATTCATAATAATCTTATTACATTTAGTAAAATTATAAATATATTATTGATCAGGTTTGACGAATAATTAATTTTTTTAGAAAAGTTTAAATCCATTACATTATAGAAATGCGATGCTACATTTTCTAAAAAATACTCGTACCATTATTTAAACACAAACCTGCCTCAGCTCCATGGATATAATCGAACAGTTACTCAGAATGGTTTTCATAAGGGTAGAGCAACACAGAATGATACTAGCGACTCTGAGCTTATGAACAATTGTGACAGACGGCAGTCGTCGATATCCAGTTCTTCAGACACTTCTTCTCACAAACCGTCAAAAATTCCTGTCTTGGATTCAACATCGCAGAATAATCGGACTAGCAACAATCAGGCTCAAAATCAAATGCACACTGAAAGCCAAAATTCCAAGAAATTACAGCAGCCTTATGTGAAGGCCGTTCTAACGAACAAGCCGATTATAAATGATAAAAAGTTTTATCTCTACCGGGCAAAATCCGGCGATCAACATCAGTTAGTCGGATCTCAGCATAGCTCCTCGACAGTGCAACACAAAAACATAAATTCTGTGTCTAAGAATGTCGCTGACATAACAGATCTACGTTCACCAGAGTTGTTAACGTTTGATAAACACGTAAATGGAAAACCCGACACTCCTGACATACTGTTAAAAGAAATGTTCAAAGAAAAACGGTATGATTAAACTTTGTGGACATACGTCTGGTTTAGATATAAATGCATCTTTCACATTTAAATCTCTTTAATATATGATGTGATTTAAATTCGTGCAATGTATCTATTTTAAATTACCTTTATACTTTGTTTAAACAATATGTAATATCGTACGGCTTGAGGACCATCTGACAATAATTTTATGTACGTGTATTCTCATCTAAGGTAAATTTCATTGGTGTCATAAGAATTACTGTAGATATACGTATGCCATATATTAAGAGTTATTTTATACTGTGAAGTAATTAGTTAAATTTAATTTGACATGCTTGAAGGTTACTTTATTTGATCCAAAGTGAGTAATTTCAATTCACCATTGCACACGTCTCACTAATTTTGTTACTATAGCTTCGATAAATGAAGTACATTTTTCTGGAAACTTTGGTTAGGTAGAGGACCAGATAATGCCAAAGACTTCTGGCAAAAGATCAGGTCAGGATCAGTAATCGCGAGATGGTAAAATAATATGCTGAATTAAGGTAAGATATTCAATTAAATAAATTAAATTAAATTAAATTTATAAATTAACATCTTAGAGAAAGATCGTAGAAAGTAAATGCTATAGTCAGGGTAAAGTTCTATTGATAAGTACTACATATTATAAATGACCTAAGTAGATAGATAATGTAATGTAAGAAGAAATAAAGGATTGAAATATAAAATAATCCTGAAATTAATAACGAGCGTTATTATTTCCCGCCTCCTATAAGCGATTTTAATCTTCCAGTTGGGTGTTTTAGATTATAACGCTCGAAATTTTAACTTCCTACAATTAACTTGTGCTGCGTTCCCAATTAAGTGTATTGACATTTCTACTGCTGCTTCTTTCTTTTTGTATTATCTCTCGATTTAACTTCAATGATTGAAGCTGTTTAAACGAATTGTTCAATTTTCTTAATACGTGTCAATTCTATGGTATCATGGACTTATTTTTAAAAAAGAAGCCAGAAAATGATTAATAAATATTTGGTGTTAGACGTGGAAAGTTGGCAACAAACTTTAATTTTCCGAACAAGCATCAGGTAACTAATCTATTCAATGTTGCTCAAGATATTTCTCTTTATAAAATGGGTATGAAAAAAAACTAAAAAGCAGCTAAAAAAAGTAATCTTAATTATAAGATGAAGAATCATAAACAGGTAAGTGGCAAATAATTCGGTTATAAAATTTTTTTAAACCAAAGCATTATTCCCAATTGTTTTCTTATAATATTCCGCTTAGTTCAAATACCAATGTATATGACCTAAACATGATTTTTATTTAAATATATTTTAATTGTTAA
>JAQBSW010006085.1:0-51591 GCA_029291075.1 Eudiplozoon nipponicum
ACAAATCAGGATATTGAGATTGTGAGCAGACGGAGCCTGAGACGTGTGTAGAAGGTTGAACGCTCTCAGGATCAGGTGGTTCGATAAACGGTTTCAACCTGTCTATGCTTACTGATGTCGGTGTAGCGCCTTGCATAATGATGAAGTATTTTGGCTGTCTGAGTAAAATCGGGTAAGGACCGCGATACTTGGGTTGTAGTGGTGCAACAGCATTATTGTTGCGAACGAGTACTCTCTTGCAGCTGTGGAGCTGTGGGTGAACGAAGACTGGACGAGGCGTGTGTCTCGGCTGCTGTTCGGACATGTTACCGAAATGAAGTCGAAGGCGGGTAGCTTCGTTTTGTGGGTCATCTTGTGCCGGTCGTAGACGTGGGAGCTGACTGGGCAGGCGTAGATCCATGCCATACAAGAGTTGTGACGCAGACGTTTTAATGGATTCACGAGTACGGGAACGCATGGCCAGCAGAACTAAAGGTAGTGCATCGACCCAGTTGCCATTAATGGACGAGGATGCTAAAGCTGCTTCGAGTTCCCTATGCATTCTCTCTACCATGCCATTAGCTTGGGGATGGTAGGCAGTCGTCTGGCGTAAGATGCATTCCATGTACCGCAAGGTGGTTTTGAAACGATCAGATGAGAAGCAAGTGCCTCTGTCCGTGATGACCTCATTGGGAACACCGTAATTGGATATCCATGCAAAGATAAAACCGTTAGTTACTTCGTCTGCAGAAATGGTGCCAAGAGGTAATGCCACAGGCCACCGTGTAAATCTATCGATCATAGTTAGAAGGTAGCTGAAACCTTGAACCTTTGTCAGATGAACTATGTCGATGTGGACGATGGCTAGGCGAGAAGTAGACCGAAAATGTTGCAACTTAGAACGAGTTTGTCGTGTGATCAATTTTTTTCTGACAAATAGCACACTCTGAGACCCATCGTTTAACATCCTACCTAAGTCTGTGACCACAGAAACGATCTGTAAGAAGTCGGACAGTCGCTTGGCTTCCTGGGTGAGAAATTGAGTGAATTGAATCGAAAACTTTTCTCTGAAACTGGTCGGCAGAACTGGCTTGTTGGGCTGAGTACCCGTGAAGTAAACAATTGGTAAGTCTTCCCACAGACGGCATATGAACTTGGTTGGGTGATGGGCTATTGATCTTTGAATGTGAATGTCACCCCGTTTTTCAGTTCGCAGGAGAGTTGGCGTTAGTGCAGGTTCACTGAGTGCCACGGAGTTGACAGTGAATGGTGACGGCGAAGGTGGTTGTAGAGAGACGTCTGGCCTGGACAGGGCATCTGCAATGAAGTTCTGTTTGCCCTTGACGTGAAAGACGTCAAATTGCCATTCGCTTAGACGAGAGAGCTGTCTTTCCACTCTGGCAGAGTACTTGGCGATAGATGAAGTTGCGTTTCGAAGTGCGCTAACTAGTGGCGCATGATCTGTGAAAACAACAAATCTGCTACTGCCATTGATGCTGATAAAATGGCGCACTGCGTCGTTGATAGCGAAAAGTTCTCGGCCGTAAATGTCGTACCTCGTTTCTACTGGTTGGAAAGTACGCGAGTAGAAACTGATAGGCTTCCGAACTCCGTCCATCTCTTGTTCCAAAGTGGCTCCAATAGCGAATTCAGAAACATCTGTCGTGAGTAGAAATGGCTTTTCAAAATCTGGATGCGTTAGCATTGTGGCATTTGCTAACGAGTTGATGGCAAGTCGAAGTAATTCCTCGTCTTCGGATGACCAAGCAATGATGGAATTCTTGCTAAGTCCTTTTCGGTTCCGCAGGTGCCTGCACAAAGGATAAAGTTGTTTTGAAAGGCCTGGAAGGAACTTGCGATAATAGTTTAGTACTCCCAGGATTTTCTGCAAATCGCTCAAAGTCCTTGGTGACTTGATATTCTTGATTGAATTCGTCTTTGACGGCAACGGTTGAATACCTTGGGCCGTGATACGATGCCCTAAGAAGTCGACGGATGAAGTTGCAATCTGCGTCTTGTCACAGTTGATCTTGAGTTCGTGGTTGGATAAGCGTGAGAGGACATTTCGTAGATGTTTCGCATGAGATTCTAGATCTGGACTGAAATACCATAATGTCATCGAGATATGACATACAATAAGCAGAGTCGTCGCGAAGTATGTTGTCCATGAATCTTTGAATTGTCTGTGTAGCACACTTAAGTCCAAAAGGCATGTAAAGGTATTCGAAAAGGCCAAATGGAGTGATGACTGCAGTTTTCTCGATATCCTCTGGTGCTACCGGTATGTGATGGTACGCTTGTCTGAGGTCAATCACTGAGAAGAAATTGCTGCCGTTGAGTTTTTCAAGTAAAGTGTTGATATTTGAATAGGATATGCATCAGATTTTGTCACTGAATTTAGCTTACGGTAGTCTCCACAGGCTCTGTACGATCCGTTTGATTTAGAGACTAAGTGCAGTGGTGACGCCCATGAACTTTTCGATGGTCTGATGATTCCCTCTTCCAAAAGCCTTGAGAATTCTTCTTGGGCAGCTTTCAGCTTAGCAGGATCCAGTGGTCGCTTCTTGAGTGCAATAGGTTGTCCTTCTGTGACGATATGATGCATCGTGTTGGAGACTCGTAGCTCTGACTTGTTAAGATCGAAAAGCGATTTGTATTTTCGAAGAGCTGCTGATATCTCTGCTGAATGATGCACTGGGGTTGGCTGAATGACCTGTAACTCCAAACGCTCGGAGGCAAGTGTCCAAAAATGTTGTTCGAGTCTGGTGGAGGGTCGATGATTTTTTGATTGGCAAGATCAACAATGAGCCGAAATTTTAGAAGGAAATCAAGGCCTATTATATTATGTGAGACCTTGGCAATGATGAAGTTGTGGGAAAATTCACGTCGTAGACCTATGTTGAGTGTGCGGTATTGGCAGCCATAAGTTGGTATGGGCTCGCCTGTAGCTGTTGCGAGAAGAACGCCTAGCGACATCTCGGCCATTGAATCACCTTTGAGAACTGAGACTGCCGCACCTGTGTCTACGATGAACTCTTCGCCAGTTTTGAAATCAAGAAGGTGCAGAATTTCGTTGGGCTG
Organism: Eudiplozoon nipponicum; assembly: GCA_029291075.1. Taxonomy (NCBI): domain Eukaryota; kingdom Metazoa; phylum Platyhelminthes; class Monogenea; order Mazocraeidea; family Diplozoidae; genus Eudiplozoon; species Eudiplozoon nipponicum. The sequence continues at coordinate 3,061 of JAQBSW010006085.1, forward strand.
TTTGGCCGGGTCATGCAAACAAGTAGGCTGGTGATTGCGACCGGCATTGTCTGTTTGGTTCTCTATGTGAAAAATTCGGCGTGGACGAAAAGAGTCGACAGGGATGTCGGATTGTAGTTGGCTTCTTCCCTGTAGCGCCGTTGATGCCGTTGATGTGCAGAAAGTACGGTCTTCTACTTCCTGCGCCAGACGTTTCCCGATACTGATGCACCCTTGTGCCTGCGGTCTGTTGTCCTCTCCGTCAGCTGTGGAAATTGACACTCATTCGGAAATTCTTCGGAACGACAAAGACAAACTTGGCAAGCATAAAAATACTTCTGGTGGTTATAACACCAGTTCTTTGGGGCATATTTATTAAAGGATTGCGGAGATCTCGATCGCCGCCTACCATTATAATTTGACTTGGAAACGAATTTTGGTCGAGCATTCACTTGATTTATCTCGGATTTGGTAATGGTCAATCCTTTTAGAACTTTGGCCATGTTCGCCTATATTCTAACTCACATCTCTCAGATATGTCATCTATAGAGAGAGTGTTGGGGAGCTGTCTGGCAAAGAGTTTTAATGTTTGGGGAAGATTGTTAATAAAAACAACCTTAGCCTCATGGTCAGAAATGTTGGTTTTATACCAACGTTTCCGTAATTCCCTCAGTATTTCGATGGGGCCAAGATTTGGCATATCTAACTGCGCATATTTGTTTATTATCTGCTCAGTTTCCGTGGGTCCAAGCAAGGATTCTACCTCGTTTTGTAGGCCCAAAATGGGATTAGGTAGCTTCCTAATGGCCTCAAGCTTAGGATAAATCCGTCGCTGCAATTCAGAAGGTAGTTTAGCAAAACCTTCGACAGTTTTTGATGACTGTCATAATCAGGAAACGGGGAGAAAGCGGAGTCTACGCGCATAAAGAATAGCTCACTATCTCTATCCCAAACAGGAACATCAATATCTAAAATTGGACCTGACATTTTAACAATCTTACGGGATCTTAAAAGCATAAATTTATAAGCAATATGAAAATATATAAATATACTTTAACGAAACGCTTACCCACAAACAGCTTCCACAGTTGAATGAGCGCAGAACAAAAGCACGTTTTGTACGTAGGAAAGATGAACAGAGGCCCCGTCGGCCTTTGATGCCAATGTATTATTATTTTCCACAGTTGAATGAGCGCAGAACAGTACGTACGGTGCCGTTTTGTACGTAGGAAAGACGAACAGAGGCTCCGTTTATTATTATTATACCCCCCAAAAAAAATCACAAATCCACAAATATATATACCCAACAGAATTCCAGAAAACCACGATCACGGTAGAGAAAAACGCAAATGTTAATCGATTTTTATCCCAAATAGATGAAAAAGGAAGTCAATTTTATTTATACCAAAAAATCAGAACAATAATCAATATCCTGGCGCGGTCGCCAATTTTGTAAACGCCCCGGCTTCAAGTAAATGCCGTACTACGTTACAAACTCGGTTAAGGTGCTCTGAATAAAGATTAGTTACTGATAGGGGGCCCTTAAGAGGGCCTGGTAATGCGTTCTCTTGAAGTCTTCAGAGTTTGAAGATGTCCTAGATCCTTGGGTGGACTCTGGTTGAGTTGTCGCTCCCGTGATTGAGCTGTAATCACGATGTGGATAGCGTACTGCAGGTTCTGCACTTAATTGGCTCGTCTCTCCGGTATACCGCAACAAGATGAGTCACGGATGTAGTTAGTTGTTGGTGAAACTATCAAATCACCAGCGTAGGTAGTGACTGCCGACAGAACGCACACGCGTGAAGCAGGTAGAATGCAAATGCCGCAACTGACTTGCATGGTAAATTACCGTGCTTAAATAGCATGCGATATATCTACTTGCACACTATTGGTTAAACGTGGTTAAACGGCAATTTCGTTTTTTTCTCATTGGTGCAACGTAAATAAATTTGAATTTAATTTACGCAATATGTCGGCCATTGATTTGTGTCGTTACAGTGCAATTAGTTGTACTGTACAATTTATCAGAATCAGAAAGTTCGGCTATGAAGAGTGATAGATTCTTCATGAAAAATAGGAAAATTTAAGGTTTAATTCGAGTGTAACATTTTGCAAAAAAAAGGGAACCATGACTTGTAATTAATTGTATGTATTGTTGATTAACATGATGATATAATGCATAACATTTCAATTTTAATAATACAAAAGATAGAATCTCGAGAAGTTACATTTCCTTTTTGTAACTAGATGAAAATATGAGACACACGCCATTAAATAATCGCTGTTTTATGCAAATGTAATGCTGTCGCAATTTTGGTCATGGCATTTAATATCGGATGTAGTTCAGAAGTTGGAATGGATTTTTGGAATTGTATAATTTTTACTCGGCAAACTGTTTCCTTTATTTCTTTGGTTTTTTAATGTTTTTTCAGAGTTGTTCATTTTTCTCGTGTGTCCTTTATATTTCTTCGTTGGAATTCAAGCTAAGTCCTGATCTAAGGAATTTTTTTTCTACTTGGAGTATGCAATTCTTAATTGTGGCTTACTCACTTTACATTGTGTCCTTATTATAACTGTCTCTCTGTCACGACTGTTTTTCCTTGTATTCAAAATTTCTGTCTGTCATCGATATGAACCTTAAGCCGAAGTTGCCAATTGACGTGTCAATCCTTACACAAAAACTGGTGACTCTGACAAACGGCCTCTAAGAATTCCAACAGTAAGTTGCTGAACTTTTCAACTTTTTGACTGTCCCGTCGGAGGATCTTTCTGTCTTCACATCTCCGCCACTGGTATTGCACTAAGCTGAAAATATCCTTAACAGGGTGGTGTGAAAGGTTGTTCTACAAGCCACTGTAAGTGTAATCTGTTTGTCTGGTCTCTGCAAGCACCAACTTCTCAGGATATCTTGATGAACAAACAACTAACTTTTATCTGAAAACACACAAAAGGCTCATCTATGACGAATTGGAAACTTATGCTAAGGTCAAACGCTGGCAAGAAAACAGCTTGTTATATAGGGTGATCGATAAAGCTGCTATCATTCAGCCGTCGATCTCGATTCTCTCCAATATTAAGGTTAATTTATACGACTGGACCAATTAAAAGAAAAGACGCACTGCTATTGAAGATATCCTCGGGATGCTCCAATGCATGTTCCTGTGCTTGTAAGTCCCTCACGCTTTGAGGGGCTGCCTTTTTCTATAGACTAATCTAACGTATCCACGGACTGCACCCGGTCCACTTCGGCTTCACTTCGACATCGTGGCCAACCCATTCGTGGAACAATGAGTTGGAACATGGAGCTTATACACGAACCACGCGTTGCATTGGCACCTCCACCAACTAATTAGTCTAACATAACGCCACCTAATCTACTTCTAAGATAAAAAAATGTACCAAGATTTGCCTCTATCGCTGAGAAAATGCCACAGTCAAATGTCTGTGCAGGTCTCAGACATATCATATGTTTCGGCTCTCTCCTCTACCTTTGCAACCGCCATTCCTGACAGCGCTGTCTATGCCATACAATAGCATCAGCCCTTTACATGCATCAACCTGCCTTTTTTGTATCTCCTGCGTCCAGTTTCTTAAACGCCTTACGTCCCCAACCCCTGACAATAAGGTCACGAGGAAAAATAAGATTGGTGACGGGTATTTGCTTCTCATTAACAAGATATCCATCACTCTTTTGAGATCACGATCGCGCTCAGATCACGTATGTGAGACCCCCGCGCGCTTCATCTCACCGATATAGTATTTATTTTGCTGATTCATTCTCAGAAATTCTCATTAAGTTAGTGACTTTCCCTACAAAAGTAAAATAATCATGGTCATTCAATTCTTTGAGAGAGTTGCGCATGTGCTTGTGGTTTGAAACTTGGTTATCGTCCATCTTGCAAAATGATGATCTCCTACACATCAATGTTTACTCATTCCTTCGAAGCGACGGTGCTGTTGGCTGATAGGGAGAATTAGCTGCTTATATCCGGTACTCTATTATTCCCAATCGTCAAATTTCCTCTAAATCTTTGGGAGTAGAATTGTATGCTTTCCAGCTGATTATACTAGACCAAACTCGCGCTTTCTGTGCAGTCTAATGACCTCCTAATAATTCCATCATCTCGGATACTCGTAGAATTCAACTTTTATTCAGCTTCTTCACAAAACTGTCTGACAAATAAATGGTTTTGGCAGCACTTAACCACCGTAATGCCAACTTGGCAAAACCACTGGACATTTTGACTTTTCGCCGAAAACTTTCTACATAAGTTTATGCACTTCTCTACGCGTTGCAAAAATCTACCCTATTGTATTTCATTTAACAAAAAAGTAACCATCGTCCAGCACCGTGAGATGTTCCAATATCTCAATAATTGCCGAGTATTTTTTATACCCCTCTCAACATCCTCTATCAAGGAAATCATCCATACGCCCATAAAGTTTCATGCATTCAATCTACTTTGCAATGCCATAACATTGTTTAGGTGCGTGATAATTTGCCATGATCTCAAGATTACGGACATTCTCACAATCTCGCACTTATTCACTACGACGTATCGATAACTTTATTCAACTAACGAAGGACAAGCAAATACTCAGTGCTTATAGAAGCATTTGGTCGGCCCTCAACACTCATAGGATATTCGCAATTATGAATAATCATTTATTACTGAAATCTAACTTCACTGGCTCTACCGACAGCAACTTTGCGGATGAATACCTGCGTTACCACACTGAAAACTATTCCGCATCATCTATTTTGGCAGTAGCAACCTGTAGGAGTTTTGCGGGGCTATTTTCTCCCTACATATGATTGCTATCGGCTGTTGAGATTCGTTTTTATGATCAATCCCCGGCATTTTCCCGATGAGTGATGTGAGAAGACTAATACGATTGATCACAAATTTATTGTAAATAACGTTGCAAGTAAGTTCACAATTAGTCCAAATTGACCGTGCTCTAGACGGTACTAAAATGAAAATACGGTTAACACAATTGAGATGTCTTATACACAAGTCACAGTTAAACAAATTTGTCCATGGTCTAGACGGCAAAAGGACTAAACACTGTTTATAAAGTTGAATGTCTTATGCAAAAGTCACAGGTAAACAAAATTGTCCATACTCTAGACGGCAAAAAGAAATAAAAACTGTTTACAAATTAGAATATCTTGTGCACAAGCAATTATTCTTTCACAAATGGCTGAATTGGCGGTTAACATATGTAACAGATTGAAAATATATGATGATATGAGTTAAGTCACTGGTAAAAGTTGTCACTGGTGATAAATGGATCAGAATCGTGTAAAAACTCCAATGAAAAGACTTCACAAATAATTAATTCACTGTTTGCTATGGTGTTGAGGCCCCTAACCTATTCAAGTCTGAGAGCCCCATAGATGCCAGATCGCTTGAAGTCCTAAAATTCACAGTAGAGTCTGATATGCTTATATTTCCATTTACATCTGCTAGATTCAATTCCGCAATATCCTGCACTAACCTACTTGTGTCCTCAAATTTAATATCGGTCTCCATGTCTTATTAGTTTAACAATTAAATCGACACTTAATGTTAGGCAATCGGAATGCAAAAGTAGAATCGTATTAATTCCCGAACAAATAATCTGGAAGGAGATATACGTGAACAACAGAATTATCAAATTACCTGTTCCAGAACGTCCTTTTCTGTTGATATAATATAAGAACAAATGTCAATTATTATAGAAATGTATTTGACGAGATGTATTCGTGTTACTAGAGAAAATTGTAAAAATGCAGCAGACCAAAATATATAAGACCAGTCAAGGGGCGAGACACTCGAAAACTGAAAATGGTGCACAATTCAAAGTCAAGTATTTAAACAAAGAATGTTCTTGAAAATAAAAAGAAAAATTCTTTTTAACTAAAATTCGTTACAATCAGCCATGGTGGTTTAAATTTATCAGTCAATGTTATTTTACATAAGGCGGAGGATTTAACTTCCTCCACATACACCAACTTCTGAAAAAAAGACGGCTAGTAATAGACGTAATCATAGTTCTTCGGCTGACGCGGCACTCTTCCAGAATAAGTTGTGCATAATGGCGCTCTTGAAGTCGTCATCTGGCCCGGTACAATTTTTACTAGTTCTTCAAAATCATCTGGTATCGACAAATAGTTTTCATGCTCTGAATTAGTAGAATAAGATTTTGCTATATTAGACAACGTGTCTTCTGAGTTCTGCATTTCATTATGTGCCTGTATGGTGGGATTGCACACATCAGATTCGCCCATAGAACGGTCATTCGACGCATCTGTTAATTCAGTGATACTGTCGATTCAGATAAAATGTGGAATGCAACGATCCAACGTAACACAATCCTCAATGCCATTTATTTTTATGATGACATTATTGTCAGTCATCCTCTTGACCTTGTATGGTCCTTTATAAAATGGTGTTAGGCAGTTCTTTCTATTTTCATTAGTTATATACACATGCGAAGCCGATCTTAGATCAGAGGACACATAGCATTTGGTTTAAGCTTTTCTAGTCTTGGTTGGAGCTAAACGACACATCTTATCTCTAAGTGCTCCTACGAACCAATCTACATAGCTAGAAGCCCAATCAAGACTACTTGGAGTTTCCATTAGAAGATTTCCAGGCAACCTTAATGGTTCTCCATAAACCAGTTATGCTATGGAAGTACCTAATTGTGCCCTATATCTGTTGCGCATGGCGAGTAGTACTATAAGAAGATCGTGTATCCAGCTTGTTCCACTAGCACACCTTAACGCAGCTTTCAGTTCACGATGTAGCCTTTCTACCATCCCATTTGCTCGTGGGTTATACGCGCTAGTATGTATTACAGTGGTTCCCATGATGTTGAGGGATCTTACGAAAAGCTCTGACATAAATTGACTGCCACGATCACTAGTGACCGTTTCCGGAACACCGTAACGCGATATCCAATTATGTAGAAACGCGAACAAGACTTCTTGCGCTGTCATGTCTTTCAAAATCGTCACTTCGAATTGACGACTAAATCTATCTACCATAGTCAGCAAGTATTTGTTTCCATTTACTTCAGGCATCTCGACAATGTCTATGTGTACGTGTCTGAACCGTCCAATTGGTATCCCAATATTCTTTATCTCGGTTCTGGTATGTCTTCACACCTTACACGTTTGACACTTGGCACAGGCTCTTAACCATACCCGTATGTCTTTAGACATGTGCGGCCATACGTATCTGTCGTTGATCAATCGAATGGTGGCTTTAATGGATGGATGACCCATGTCAAGTAACACTTGGATAATCTTGGCCCGTAACTCTAACGGAACATATGGTTGTGGTTGACTTCTAGACGTTTCGCATAACAACCACTTACCACTTATGAGCTTACGAACATATCCTGGTCTTTTGGACAAAACTAATGTAAAGGGATCCGATCCTTGCGCTTCCTCGATTTGACTAACTAAATCAGGCATAGAATTAACTAAATTCTTCAATGGACCTTGAAATATCAGCTCGACATCAGCTTCATTCGGTCGGCTAAGTGCATCGGCCACAACATTCTCCTTACCAGCAATATGAGACACAGTGAAATCGAACTCTGCTAACCGTGTTATTTGGGAATTTACTCTACGAGGGTAATTAAGCCTAGCTGTTTTACCAAGTATACTGATCAATGGCTTATGATCGGTCAATAACTTAAACTTATGACCAACTTAGAGATGCTCAAAGTGTAGCACTGCGGCATACACTGCTAGAAGCTCTTTAACAAACGTATCATAACGTTTCTCTCGATCATTAAGCTTACGGCTATAAAACCCAATCGTTCTTACTATGTCCTGATCTCTGCTGTAGCACTGCCCCTATTGCAACATCTGAGGCATCTGTGATTAGCTCGAAAGGTTTCTCCCAATCTACAGGTGATAATGTGGTTATGTCACTTAACATTTCCTTGGCCTTTTGGAATTTTTCTCGGTCTTCCGGACTCAAGTTTATAGGCCAAGACTTCTTGATCGTGCTCTTTTCACGAGTGAGATGGCGTGTTAACGATGCAAGAATTCCGGCTAGACCTGGAATGAATCGACGATAATAGCTGATCATGCCCAAGAACCTTCGCAACTGGCGTACTGTTCTGGGTTCAAATACGTCCTTAATGGCTTGGACCTTATCTTCCAAAGGCTTAATTCCGTCTTTGGAAAGTATATGACCAAGGTATTTAACCGAAGAGCAACCAATATTACTCTTATTAGGTTTGACCACTAATCCATATTGTTCCAGCCTGGTCAAAACAGTTTCCAAATGCGTACGATGTTCATTTCGTGAGCGACTAAAAATTATTATGTCGTCTATATATACCATCGCAAATGGACAATTCTGAAGGATTTCTTCAGCCAAACGCTGGAATGTCTGACTGGCATTTTTCAAACAAAAAGGCATTCGAAGAAATTCATGCGATCCCCCTCCTGGAAATCTGACTGCGGTGAGTGGTATCGAATTTCCACCATTGGTATCTGATAGTACGCTTTCTGGAGATCTAAAGTTGAATAAACCTCATATCCCATTATATCTCAGAGTAAAGTACTCTGGTTAGGGAGAGGATAAGAATCACCCTTCGTCACTGAGTTTAATAGACGATAATTCCCACAAACCCTCCATTGACCCGGTTCAGGTTTGGGAACTACCACTATTGGGGAAGCAAAATTGGAATTTGACCTTCTACAAATCCCCTCTTTGCGCAATTGGTGAAATTCGGACAAAGCAACCTGTTGCTTGTGTTGTGCCAATGGTTGAGCCTTTGGTGAACAAGGCAACGGAGCCATCAATTCTATCTGGTGTTCTACTCCTGTCTTCAAACCTATCCTTTTGGCACTGAAAGGTTGAAACACTGCTATGTGCTTCTCGATTAAATCGGCAAAGTCATGTGCAACTGTTGGACGAGGTAAAAGCAATGGTCTAACTGCCGATGTGTTAGACTCAGTAGGTGTTGATGTCCCTACGCCTTCTGTGATTGTCCTAGCCTTGGGGTCTAATGTCAGCTTGAAATGTGTCAAGAAATCCATGCCAATGATATGGTCCTTGACATCGGCTACTAGAAAATTCCAACGGAAGGAAGATTTCTGGCCTAACGTTACCGACATTTCTTTCATCCCTTTTACTTCAATTGGACTACCGTTAGCGGCCAATAGTTGATAATCAAATGTGGGGCAATCTGCTTCCACCACGTCTGACCTAACTATGCTTACATCAGCACCCGTATCGATAAGAAAATCTAATCCAGATAATTCATCTTTAATGATGAACTTGTTGCTGGACAATCCAGCCATGTTTTCCAGATCTCCGCTTAGTAAGAAGCTGACCCTCTTGCCTTGTTCTTCGGTGCTATTTGATCTAGTTGCATCTTTTGCTTTGAGTATGCCTTTTAAAGGCATATCTGGGAGCCTTTGCAATGGGATCCCCTACGGCTCCTACTAGCGGAGGTTTTGTCTTTTTCCCGGTGATGGATTTCTCTCTACCGGTTTTGTGCTTCCTTTCCATCTGGGTCCACCTAATCTTGGGTATATACAATTTTCACCTTGGCACTTCGCACTGCGTCCGTATTCGCAATGTGCCTTACACCATCCGCGTGGCCCTTCGAAGCGTTGACGCGAGTAACTCCCTCGACGTCTATTATACCTATCCTGACTCTGAAGTTGTGCAATGTCACTACGTAAACTAGCAACTTCTCTACATAAGAAACGCAAGGTTTCTTGTATAGTCAGGTTGTTTTCGGCATCTGCCCTGACTGGCTGCATCGTGACAGAATCTGCTATTACAGCATGTACTTGTGGTTCCTGCTGTTTATACACGCCGTCTAACCCTCTGAGTTTAGTTGGCCAATCAATGCTCATAGTGTCAAATACTTCCAATGTGGTTCTAAGCCTAATTGGTAGCTCAGCTGTGAAAATGGAGTTGACTACATCTCTGGATATATTCAACCTGGAAGCTTTTGTGCAAAGGCGTTCATAAAATTCGGACGGTAATTGACGCCCCATTTTTTCTAAGCGTAATAGTTCGCACATTTGCGCCGATCTTCCAGGCTGATATCTCTGTTGAATTTCAGCCATTAATAACTCAAATGCATTGTACGGCTTTTCTTCTACAGTTCTGTCTCTGAAATTTTCCAAGGCATTTCGGAAATTTTCAGGCAATGCCATCCATTTTGCAACGAATTTCTCCATTATATTTACAATATTATAAGCACTAAATATTATTTGGGCATCTCCTACTGATTTGTACTGCGGTAGACTTAAAATTCTTGGACTGGCGCGGTCGCAAAATTTTGTTGAGGCCCCTAACCTATTCGAGTCTGAGAGCCCCATAGATACCAGATCGCTTGAAGTCCTAAATTTCACAGTAGAGTCTGATATGCTTATATTTCCATTTACATCTGCTAGATTCAATCCCGCAATATCCTGCACTAACCTACTTGTGTCCTCAAATTTAATATCGGTCTCCATATCTTGTTAGTTTAACAATTAAATCGACACTTAATGTTAGGCAATCGGAATGCGAAAGTTGTATCGCTAAAATTCCCGAACAATTAATCTGGAAGGAGATATACGTGAACAACAGAATAATCAAATTACCTGTTCCAGAACTCCCCTTTTCTGTGTGATATGATATCAGAACAAAAGGCAATTATAGTAGGAATATATTGTTGAGATGTATTCGTGTTACTAGAGAAAAATGTTAAAAATGCAGCAGACCAAATTATGTTAAGACCAGTCGAGGTGCGAGACACTCGAAAACTGAAAATGGCGCACAATTCAAAGTCATGTATTTAAACAAAGAATGTTCTGGAAAATAAAAAGAAAAAACTTTTAAAATAAAATTCGTTACAATTAGCCATGGTTGTTTAAATTTATCAGTCAATGTTATTTTACATATGGCGGAGGATTTAACTTCCTCCACAGTAGTTTTTGTCATGCAAGGACACATTCCACAATGTGTCGCGCCGTACTTTATTTAATTTGAGCTCTGCTCTATCTTCGTCTTACCGAAATCAGCCGTATTGGAATAAAAAGAGATTCTTTTCATCATTTACAAGAAGTCTATCGTCAGCGTCACGTTCGTGCTCCGTGCACCTTTGTAAGATACAAATTTTCCTTATCTGACCGGCCTAGTTATTCCTCATTTGGAAAATTTCTGCAATTCTCTTAAACTGTGGGTCTCTAACGCCAAATTATAGATCATCTACGAGCATTTGTTTCTTACAAATATTTAAACCATCGCTGGTTGCACTGTTTGTGATATCAATTAAATAAATCCAGTTTGAGGTGTTAATATATATTCACAAATCCAATTATGTATACAGTTGACAGTATAAACGAAGCATTGCATAATGTAGAAAAGGCAATTCATCCAGTTGACCGGTTTCGATCATATTGGGAACCCTTCAAGTAATACCCAGAATATGTCGCGAACAGGGCTCGAATCTGAGCAGCTCTGCGTTGGAGTCCATGACTCACACTGAGCCACACTGCTGCACACCAAACACGGTTTTTAGATGTATACTAACTAATGTTTCTTGGTTAGCCCTTTCTTTAGGTGGAGCCCATATGGCGTCTCCTAAGACTTAAAGTTACAACTGACCACTCGAAATCTCTCATTATAGAACAGATATTTCTTGAATAATTAGATCGTACTAATTTCCAGTAGTTAGTATGAACGATGTAGAAGTCTTCGGATGGAAAAGACGATTCGTATCACAGCCATTACCAAGACGAAATCGATGCGTACGTGGAAATGGGGATCAATCGCATCTTTTCGAAATTGATAGGGCAAAGCCACAACCCACGAATGAAATAGTGGAGACTCAAAATTATAGCACAGACACCAACCTACCTGGGGAAGTTATATTGATTTTAACTTCTATATAATTAAATAATCAATTCTAAAAGATGTATTTGTTGTCTCAGTGCTGTCCTTTTTGTTTCGGATTTGACCGCATTTTGCTTGTGCGGGACAATTGGTAGCACTCATAGGTCGGTAAAATCTTGAACTTCCTTCATATTCAGATGATGTAATTTTTGGCCTCAATTGATGGGTTCTCACTTGTCCCTTCTTCTTTAAGCCTTCAATTAGCTGATTGTCTGGAAATGACGTTGGATCAAGATTTTCCATTGTTCTTTGTCCTAATTTTCGAGACTTCATTTCCAGTCTCATCTTCAGGGTTGACACAATACGCACAGGAGTAAAACACAACTTGTGACAAATGTGGTATTCTCATTCAAGACAGATATATTTATATCTATTTTAATTCTAAAAAGTACTTTTAATTGTCTTCCTAATATCCGGTCTTCATACCTAGTCTCTAATACTCAAATGTATACAAAGACTTATCCCTGTCCCCCTCTGCGCACACAACTACTTATAAACATGTGTATTTTACTAAAGTGACATTTATTGAATAACTATAAGCACACTTAATGTATTGACAAACACGCCTATCACTGATATCTATATTTTAATTTCTGTTCCGGACGCATAGAAAGATCAACAAATTTTGAATTCAATGTTGCAGTAATCCTCACATGCCCCCCAGTTCACCTAATTCCAACCAGCTTGCAATCGGTTATAGACAGAGAGATTAAAAAACTATTGAGAGTCTATAGAGTATTATTCTATCGTTTTGACAAGACCGAATACGGAGTTTACACTAACCAAATCGTCTCTCAGCCAAATACACATTAATACTCATATCCTATATAAATTAGTTTCTCAATTAAAATATCTGTATCGTATATACCTATATAATAAATTTTATATTTAGTTACTTATTCATAATTACATATATACTCACTTCATATATAAAAAGAAAAAACATCCATGTAATTCCATAGGCTATATATAATGTATATATAGATAAGCATATAAGCAACCATGTGGGTTATTCCCACATCTTTTATAAATATCTTTATATATACCTTCATATATATACCTATCTATATATATATACCTACGTGTATACACTATATATATAAACGAATATATATATATATATATATATAAACAGCAATCTTTTATATTTAAATTTTATTTTTACTTATTTATATTTAAATATACACACACCCACATCTTATAAAATATCCATTTATACATACGTCCACACGCTATCTCAGTATATATAGATAAGCATATAAGCAACCATGTGGGTTCATCCCACATCTTTTATAAATATCTATATATCCATGATATATATATATATATATATACGTGTATATACCATATATATAATATGAATCTCATACAAGCAACACTGTGAGTCCCGCAACCGATAAATTATATCAGTCAAAATACTTTTTATATATCTCTTTTATTGTCTATCTATAAACCCATAGATATATATATATATATATATATATGTAGATATATGTATCTATAGGCAATTGAAATGGGTTCTTTTAAAATTCAACCACTTACAATTTCTCCTTGCGTGTATAGTATATATACTAATTTTAATTACAATTTATATGTATATATAAATATCAAAGTGTATATATATATTCCCGTCTACACCTCATATATATATATACATAATGCCTATCTCAATTCACATAAGCAACCATGTGAGCTTTTCCCACCTTATATTTAAAATCTAAATATTCTTCTACATATATATTGTGAATATCTAAATAAGCATTTAAGCAACCATGTGAGTTCACCCCACATCTTATATGAATATTTAGAATCATCCATATATATGTATTTGCGAAATATAGATGCCCATATTTGTTAAATATATTTAGATAAATATATAAGCAACAACGTGAAATTCTCTCACATCTTATATAAATTGAAATGTTCATCATATATATACATATATAACTATAGCCATATTACCGCCCTCTAACTCCATCTAATTCGTTCTGTTTTTTTCCCTTTCATAGTCGTGGTCTCTTATTTAGATTTATTGTTAGCTCTGATTCCTCTAATCTACGTTTCTTTCCATTCGAGAAGGCTTCATTAAATATTGGGCCTAATGATTTTTCTACACATGTCATATTCATGACGTTCATTCCTGATTTTATTTCAGTTGATTCTCTAATCAACCTGGTTAATCTATTTCGGTTACATAGTGCAATCCGTTTACAGCCGTCCCAGATTATCTGATGACCTGTCTCCATTGAGTGCCTGGCGATCTGATCTATGACTATGTCTGTATTTACGTAGTCTTATGTTCACCTCTACGTTCCTTATTGACGCATAGTTTCAACTATATACCTAAGATTGCAATCTTTTACAAGGTATCTCTATAAACCCTGATAATAGAAGAATAACCCAGGAGAAACGGGCAGGAGATTTAGATAATCATAATGAAGATAAGCACAGAACTCTGGTTCTACCAGACTCCAAATTAAGTAGAAAGATTAGGTTTTTAGCAACAAAATACAACATAAGAACAGTGTTAAGACAACCAGTTACAATAGGCAATAAGTTACCGAATCAGAAAGAAAAAATAGAACCTCTCAACACATCAGGGGTTTATGAGATACCTTGTAAAGATTGCAATCTTAGGTATATAGGTGAAACCATGCGTCCAATAAAGGTACGTAGAGGTGAACATAAGACTGCATGCAAATACAGACATAGTCATAGATCAGATCTAGCCAGGCACTCAATGGAGACAGGTCATCAGATAAACTGGGACGGCTGTAAACGGATTGCACTATGTAACCGAAATAGATTAACCAGGTTGATTAGAGAATCAATTGAAATAAAATCAGGAATGAACGTCATGAATATGACATGTGTAGAAAAATCATTAGGCCCAATATTTAATGAAGCCTTCTCGAATGGAAAGAAACGTAGATTAGAGGAATCAGAGCTATCAATAAATCTAAATAAGAGACCGCGACTATGAAAGGGGAAAAACAGAACGAATAATATGGAGTTAGAGAGCGGTAATATGGCTATAGTTATATATGTATATATATGGTGAACATTTCAATTTACATAAGATGTGAGAGAATTTCACGTTGTTGCTTATATGTTTATCTAAAGATATTTAACAAATATGGGTATATATATATATATATATATTTCGCAAATACATATATATGGATGATTCTAAATATTCATATAAGATGTGGGGTGAACTCACATGGTTGCTTAAATGATTATTTAGATATTAACAATATATATGTAGAAGAATATTTAGATTTTATATATAAGGTGAGAAAAGCTCACATGGTTGCTTATGTGAATTGAGATAGGCATTATGTATATATATATATATATATATATATGAGGTGTAGACGGGAATATATATACACTTTGATATTTATATATACATATAAATTGTAATTAAAATTAGTATATATACTATACACGCAAGGAGAAATTGTAATTGGTTGAATTTTAAAAGAACCCATTTCAATTGCCTATAGATACATATATCTACATATATATATATATCTAGGGGTATATAGATAGACAATAAAAGAGATATATAAAAAGTATTTTGACTGATGTAATTTATCCGTTGCGGGACTCACAGTGTTGCTTGTATGAGATTCATATTATATATATGGTATATACAAGTACATATTCATTGTAAAATTTTTGGAAGTCTGGCCAGTTGGATCATCTACACCAATAATGTATGGATTACCAAAAACGCACAAAAGAGGTTGTCCTATGAGTCCAATTTTATCAATGGTAAATTCTCCGTTTCATGCACTAGCTAAATGGCTAGTTCGTTTACTTGAACCATTACGTAAACTACTAGGTAATTATTCGGTTGCCGATTCGTTTGAGTTTGTAAACAAAATTCAAGATATAAATGTTAAAAACAAGATTATGGTATCTTTTGATGTTACGTCTTTGTTTACAAATGTTCCAATTGATGAAACCATTGACATTATAGTCAAAGCGGTAGAACACGATATATTACCATCGCTGGTGCCAGGTCACACTCTACGCAAGCTTATCTTATTATGCACGAAAGACGTACGATTTAGTGATGGTGTCGCAATGGGAAACCCCTTATCTCCAGTGTTGGCTGAGATTTTTCTAGGGCACCTAGAAAATACATCTTTAAAGAGTGACATAAGTAAATGTGCTCAATATATACGGTACGTGGATGATATATTTCTTGTACTTAAGAACAGGTCGCAATCACGAACATTGCTTCAAAGTTTCAAAGCACATAAGAATATCGGTTTCACGTCAGAGCACGAGAAAGATGACTGTCTGTCTTTCCTTGATGTACTGTTAAAGAAAGAAACTAATGGTAAATTAAACAGAACAATTTACCATAAACCAACATGGTCTGCACAGTATTTGCATTACAGCAGTTTTGTGCCATTTCAATACAAATTATCAACAGTTCGTGGTTGCTTCTCAAGAATTGACAGGTTGGTTAGTCAAGATTCTAAAGAAAATGAATATAATAAGGCAATTAAAGATTTAATGTCTAATGGCTATCCCAGACAATTAATTGAATCAATTATTAAAAGGGGAGTTAAACAGAAACAGACGTATTATGGGCCAGAAAAAAACCGTCTACCTAAACATCCCATTTAAGGGGGATGCAGTTTCCCGAATGGCACAAAAGAAAGTTGAAGCAGCATTGACGCACATTTAATGCAGCCAAACTACGAGTGTTATTTAGGGTAACACACTTGCCTTTACCAGCAATCAAAGAGAAACAGCCGTTAATGTCGATATCAAATATTATTTACCAATATACATGCGCAAGTTGTCGATCAACTTACGTAGGCCGATCGACCAGACGGTTAATTACTCGAATGAGAGAACATTGCAACTTGAACGCCTGTTTTAAATCAAATGGTAAATACACGTCTGCTATTGCGCAACACATCATCGAAACATCGCACGTATGTTCTCCAGACGTAGCATTCAAAGTAATTACTAAATGCAAAAACAAAAGGGAGCTAGCCACATACGAAGCCTTATGGATAAACAAATTGCAGCCGGATTTATGTAAGCAGAAGAAGCACGTACAAGCATTGAGCTTGAACTGGATGTGACGCACGCAATTTGATTGGTTTCTATTTTTCACACTCTCTTTGTTCACATATTTCTATCTTGTTTTGCTTTCCAATTTATATATAAAGATATGTTCATGAGTAGATATTTGAGAAGACCATGAGAAAGAAAATTTTCTTATATCTGATAAAATTTCTTTTTGATTTTGCACACAGGAAGGGTACAATGCATTTTATAAAAGCTCGCATTTCAAAAGAATCTTTCAGAAAACTATATGAACTAGTGACGTTAAAGTGTAGCGCGCCAAGAACGTCATTGTGGAAAGATCATTATTATCAGTGTATTAAACAATTACGTTCCCAGGTGATTTTGTGCGCAGTTTACGAAAGTCAAAACTACGAATCAACCAAAGAAATCTTACAAGGTTGGCATATTCCAAAATTGAGCAGTTGAAGGAAGATAAAGCAGTGCTGCAGGCAAGAATCGGGTGTGTATCTTGTGTATTAGATGAACTAAGTCTTTTTGCAAGAATGAAATTTCTGATGTTTTTGCCGAAAGTTATGAGGAAAGATAAAGCAAGAATTTTGAATAAATTTGAGAAAGGTGTAATACCTGGAGTTTTGTGTGAGATAATACCGACCGATCTTGATAAGCTTAACTTATTATGATTTTTTTTTTTTTTTTTTTTTTTTTTTTTTTTTTTTTTTTTTTTTTTTTTTTTTTTTTTTTTTTTTTTTTTTTTTTTTTTTTTTTTTTTTTTTTTTTTTTTACGAAGCCTTATGGATAAACAAGTTGCAGCCGGATTTATGCAAGCAGAAGAAGCACATACAAGCATTGAGCTTGAACTGGATATGACGCACGCAATTGATTGGCTTCCGTTTTTCACACTCTCTCTATGTTCACATATTTCTATCTTGTTTTGCTTTCCAATTTATATATAAAGATATGTTCATGAGTAGATATTTGAGAAGACCATGAGAAAGAAAATTTTCTTATATCTGATAAAATTTATTTTTGTTTTTGCACATAAGAAGGATACAATGAAAATATAATTTCCGGACTGTAAAGCATACAGAATTTAGCGAGCATGCCAAATATATTTTTATAACAAAACGACAGCATGCATATCCTTCAGGTCCTATTTGAATTAACTATTTAATAGGCACGCAACATCTAATAC
Organism: Eudiplozoon nipponicum; assembly: GCA_029291075.1. Taxonomy (NCBI): domain Eukaryota; kingdom Metazoa; phylum Platyhelminthes; class Monogenea; order Mazocraeidea; family Diplozoidae; genus Eudiplozoon; species Eudiplozoon nipponicum. Next base: position 21,205 of record JAQBSW010006085.1, read on the forward strand.
AAAATTGCAAATGAAAACGTCATAATTTAAGAACTGATATTTCAATGCCCCGTAACTATGAAAGAAGGCATAGATACGTGTGAGTTTCACAATAATACTCCTCCATAATATCCTTAATCATAACAATAAATTGTTAAAACGCTACTCTTCACTGTAGAAAAGCCATTAGAAAAAACGAAGCAAAACAATGTCAATACTTGGTTTCAAAAGCCAGTAAGCGAGAAACGATAAACTATCTACAAAGAAGCAGATATAGCCCAAATGAAGAGACGGAAACGAGGCCATCTAACGCTCTATAACCTAGTAAAATGCCAGATAAGGCGACATCTGATGTACAACTGTTTCACAGTTTCCACTGGATCATTTTGTTTGAAAAGCACTACGCTGCCCATGTCCACATTTTACATTCGATAAAAATCTTTAGATAGGCATAAAATGCATGCATTTCAGCTACAATAGAATAAACACCAATTACGAATGACAATACTGATAAAAATAATTTTACATTATAATGTTTGTACAATAACAATAATTCATGTAACAAAGACTTGAAGACAAGACAAGTTTATCTTATAACTACAAAATAAATTTATTACTATCTATTGCGTTACACCATGTACTCTAATCTTAAAATACACAAAACTTACATAAAGACTAAAAAAGCCAAAAATCAGCATTAATTTAGTTAATTTCAATTGGAAAAGTAACATAAGTATGAAAGATCAGGGTTTTATAAAAAATAATATTTCAAACCTACATAATGATTGCGTTTCAGGCTTTTGTGAGAACAGAATTTCATAAGGTGTGTTGTTCCATTGGCTTGTCGAATGCTCACTAGTAGGTTGATTACTGACCTGAGTTGAGTCCTAAGCATAAAAAGAATTAAATATGCAAGACTATTGATGTGATAATCTTTGCCATTGATTAAGTATCATAGAAAATGTTTATACAAATAATAAAAAACGATGATAAAAGATAAAAATAAGAATGGTTTTGAAAAAATAGATTCTTTAGCATATTTTTGTGTATTAAGTTATCATGAAAAATGAATTTATTAGTACTCTTCCAATGTGAAAAGTCAGAAAGAAATTTTATTGGATACAATAAATGTTCATTTCTCATTTTCTCCTCCAGCATCTACAAATGAGTAGATATATATATATATATATATATATATATATATATATATATAATGAAAAGCAAAACAAGCAGAAGTGTGAAATAAAAGAAATAACCAAATCACTTGCGTGCATAACCTCAAGTTTATTCAGAATGCCCAAAATGCTTATTCTGCTCATGTGATAAACAAACTGCAGCCAAATTTATGCAGGTAGAAACAGTTTTTCTTCTCTCTCGAAAAAAATTGTCTTTGTTACGCAGTGCGTTGCGGCTGGCGGTAGTTTTGTTATGTTGCTCGACGACAGTTTGCATACAATGGGATTGGTGTTTACTTCAAGCTCGCAAACTTGATTTAAAGAATTGTTACCACCACCCGCGCAAACAATTATTGTTAAATTGTATTGCCTATATATTTATATGTGGCGAAAGCTGCAAACAATTTGTGTTCGTGACTGCATAGAAATTGTGCAGCCGACATTTACAGTCAAGTTCAAAGTATGCGAGACTACTAGAGGTGAGAGCCGCTTATCTAAATTTGATTTCCATATATAATCAATGCGGTTTGATTCTTGATAGCCAGTTTGCCGTCGAAACGCTTCAGTGCGTTGCGGCTGGCGGTAGTTTTGTTATGTTGTTGGACGACTGGTTAAATACAATGGTACTGGTGTTTACTTCAAGCTCACAAACTTGATTTAAAGAATTGTTACCACCACCCGCACAATCAATTATTGTTAAATCGTATCCAGTAACTAGTTAGTTCATAAAGAACCAACATGCGACAACAAGATTAAACATTTCGTTCATGATGATTTTGGCACACAATTTTTTTAACAAGACACGTCAAACTTAACACGAAAGCCAGTTTCATGTTATCAAGTTTGAAAATTGAATCTAAATAAACTGGAACTATTGATTTCATGATTACTCTTAATAAACTTGTATGAGCTAGTCATTGCTAAATAACACAATTGAAAATCATTTGATTTTCCTAGGTCAACATCAATTTGTACTGAAATACAAAAGTTAATAATAACTAATTTTTCACCAACTATAGGAGAAACAAATATCAATAAAAATTTTAATAACGACAAAAATAATAATTTAGGCACACAAATCATTCGAGTCACATATGACAGAGAGAGTAACTAAACAACTGCACAACACCATTATTATCATGCCAGCATTAAGGCAAGTCAACATCTGCAACATAACCATGAACGATACGGATTTACATAGGTAGACAAGTTTACAAAATTTTATAGTTATATCTTGTCGTGTTGAACTTTTTAAAAAAGGAGGCTGTTAAGCAACCACCTGAGTCACATTGACTATAATCACGGTTGCGAACTTGATTTAAACACCTTATCCATTAAGTACTTACATATGTCAGTATAAACTAATAATTGAATAGTGTAGAAAAGGCATTTCATCCAGGAGACCGGTTTCGTCCTTATTGGGAACTCATCATGTACTGGCCATAATTCATCGCAGACAGGGCTCGAACCTGGGCACGTCTGCTTCGGAATTTGGTGCTCTAAACAGTGAGCTACCCCGCCTCAAACAATGTTCGTTTAAATATAAAAACTGAGTGATATCTCAATTCTTTACAAGTCGAACTTCCACCGCAATTATAAAAACACAATGAAAAATGTTACCAAAAATGGAGCGTGCTACAAAGTTATATTTTATCATGATTAAACAAATTGTTTTTTATTTATTATTTATTCTAACACCAGTAAACGAGTGGCATAAATAGAGCGCGGTTGGCAAAGCAGCTCAATTAAGTTAAGAGAGAATCGTTCAAGATTCGATATGCATCAAAAACAGAACAACAACACAATAAATCACCATGTACGTGTTAAAGTAGGAAGTGTACTCTTCAGTTTTAATCGCAAATACGCCGAAATATCTTAGCGTGACAATGTAAGCAGATCAAGGCAGTAAAAGCGTGAATCGTGATTATTTATCCGATGGAATTGAGATTTACAAGCATAAATAATGACAGAAATATAAATGACACAAGCATAGGTTAAATGTTACATATGCTTATTTAGACTGGGCCCATTTGAGCTTTGCTATGCTGTCCATAAAATGTATCCACATAAGTAACAAACTATCTAGAGGTGATACTAATACAAGCGTTTATATTGTTATTTTCACATAAAAACTTGAGGTTGGTGTTTAGTAGGAGTTTGCAAACATAACTTTGAAGTTAATTGTTTTCAGCGATTCAATGAAATATTGCAAATATCGAATGGTGGCACAATGGTTAGATCACCAGTGTCCAAATACGTACCCAGGTTCTAACCCTGTCCGTGATGAGTTCCCAATAAGGACCAAACCGGTCTATTGGATGAATTGCCTTTTCTACACTATACAATGCTAAGTTCTATTGAAAAATGTATGTACATAGTCGAATAGGTGTATATATCAAGATGGCAACCTAGATTAAATTAAATTGATATTGTCACTTTTACATAAAAGCATTGAGGTTAGTGTTTATTAGAAGTCCGCAACAAAAATTTAAAGTCTCCAGCGATGCAATGAAATATTGTCAATATCAAGTTAATTTCATTCAACTTCTGTCAAATTAACCTCGTTCTAGAAATTTCAGAATCAAAGAACTATCGCAAACACAATCTGTCTCATTCGCCCTCTCTCTATCTGTGACTCTGTTGCGTTATTCTTTCCCTTTCTATATCTTTCTTATTGCTCTCATACCCCGTCTCAACCTCTTCTCTTCTCTCCAAACCTCCCGCAATCTATTGCATTCCCACTCTCTCTTTCTCATCCTTCAATCTCTATCTCACACACAATCTCTACCAATTTCCATCTTCTTCTCTAATTATCTTGTATCGTTTCTCACTCACTATCCCTCCCCCACTGTTTCAATATGACTCTGTCTTTTCATTTTCTGTTTCATTGTTAATCCTCCTTACTCCGTCTCCATTTCATACATTCTGCTTAACTCTTTATTTCTCTCTCTCTCTTTAGACTTCTTTTTCGCAATTTACTCTTCTTCAATCTCTATCACCATTCCTCGTCTCACACTCTCCTCCTTTAATTTTCCTTAATCTCTCATTTCTATCTCATTCTTTGTACCTTCCCCTCCTCCTCCCTCTTCAAATCCACCTTAAATTTGGAATGGCTTTTAAAAAAACAAACAAATTAGATCTACTTTATTTATTTTAAAATTATTTTATCAAACAGGTCCTTCCTATCGCAAATGATTTTTTTTAAACAGTGAAAGCAAACACGAAAGCAACATCCGACTAATAAATGCATTGTTAAGTGTCCAGTATTTCGCAAAATGACGACGTTTGCCAAATACATATTTTAAATGATTCTACCATTTTATATCGAAAACTGCCGTTAGTTTGATGACTGGTCCCATTTCAGGACTCATTGAGTTATACTGGTGGCACTTTTACACTATTAGAGTTCCTCATAAAAGGCAGATCAAAGAAAATATTCCAGACGAGTGCAGTCCCAGCCTATACTAGAAATGGCCGACTTAGAGTTCACTAGAAGCTTATATACAACTTTGAATCTCATGGTTATGCAGAGGCAACGCACCCGTTTTACATGAGTTTACAATGAATTTCATAATACTACATGATCTATATACTCAAAGGAAACACTTTTTAGCAGAATCATTAAGTTTCAGATTAAACATAATAAAAAGACACATACGAACTGCGTTAGTGCAATTCATGGATAGAGGAAAAAGGAGGGTATACAACAACGCATAATTTAAAACAAATACGCCAACAGAAACGTTTTCAGAATGAACATTCATTGCACATCTTACATAAAATAGGTACACTAAAATTTGAACAACAAAACTCTTGTCAATAACAGTGCTTCTTTATAACTAATTAAAACATCTTAGAATATGTTTTAAAATATTTGATGAAGCTTCAATTGACATAATTTAAAATTTGAGCACTAATTATAGAAAAATAAATCCTGATTGCAAACAACCAAACCATCTAATCAAAAACCTTATTATTAACTGGCATCATTCAGTGCTTTTCACGGTGAATGTTGTATTCAAAAAATATTGTAAAGGGATAAAGCTCAGTCTGTCTTCTGGAGTTTCACAATGGGCAAATTACAGTTAATCTCATTTAACATAACAAATGTTGCGACTCGACCAGATCGCATTGGTAATAGCTGCGTGACGAAATTATGACTGTAGCCAGTCGTATCTCCAAAGTTACTTTAAAATAGTTTCATTTTGGAGAAGAACTATCTACCTTACAAAAGACAACCATTTCTATACTCAATTATTATTATTTTTAAGAAACAATGCTGACTTATTTATAAACATATTTGTAAAGTCAAGTTCTTACCCCATCATCGATTGTGGAAGCAAATATATTCGATGAAGTCAGATTATCTAAGTAAGAAACAGCAAAAATTAAACAATGAGCTGCTAAGACAAAAGCAAAAATAAAAACAACATATAATGGGAAATAATTTCATTATTCTAATTAAATCACAGCGGAAATCCACACAGGACCTAACAAAAATATTAAAAGCATAGTTCCATCGAAGATCATTCTTAATTGAATGCTGCAGAGAAAAACATAAAGGTTGAAAACGAACCAATGGCTTTATTTATGGTCGTTATGGATGGCAATGTAGTAGTGCAGCTAAAAGTTTTTAACTGTTTTGCTACACCAATGTATAGTAGTTCAGATGCCTAGCCTTCGATAAGTGACTTGTTAATTATTTTATTGGCTTTATTTTAGAACGCTCATGGTAATCAAATTGTTCAAGCATTTAACTTTTGTCTATGTGGCCGTGCGGACTAGATACGTCGATAACGTGCGGAAACCTGCTAGGGGACTACTTGGTCTTTTTTTAGGTATGTTTATACGGACAAACCAATATCTCTTTCTGATTTGTGTTAAACTCATGAATCTTTGCTGAGAAATGATGTGGTACAACACTAGCGATTAATATTGTTATTAAACGGGAAGCTAATAGCATCTCTTTGGCATTGGTTGGTGGTTCTTTCTTGGAGAGATATGCCAGTCCAAATTTGGTGGTTCGCATTGATTTTTGTACCAGAGGCAAATAACGCAATCTTCCATGCGTGGTTTAATGACGCTTCGCTAATGAGGACAGACAAACAGAAGTAAGTCGAGTCTCCCTGTACAAATATTCACGAACATATTTCAGTGAGTGGTGTCTTTAAGTTTACATATTAGAGCACAGAAAAATTGTCGCATTTCATGTAACAAATAAGAGACAAATTCGAGCAATCTTGATTAGAAACAATCTTCAACTCTCATCAATAGATTCACTAAAGCACACTCAACTTAAAGCATCTACCTTTTACGGGAATGAGATCAGCTCCAGCAAAGAGATCCACATCACCAGGACCAAGACCTTGCTGCGACACCACTGGGCGAGAAGTATTTGACATCCAAGGAACTTGAAAAATAAAAAAAGATAGATTGTTAAATGTCTTCATGTACTCGGAAAAATAAACATCCTCCTTATCATCATCGTCAACATTATCACACTCATCATTATCACTATCATCATCACAATTGTCATCGTCATTATCATCAATATAATCGTCGTCGTCTTCATCATTATTATCATCATTCAAATAAGCATCTTGACCATAATCATAATCATCCTCGTCAGAATAGTCATCATTATCATCACTATAATTACTATCACCGTTATAATCATCATCTTCATTATCAACAAAACCATCATCATCATCATCATAGTCGTCGTCGTAATTAGAAAAATTATTACATCAGTAAACAATTATGATGCTATATCGTCACAATCTTGCTAATAATTGCGTGGACTGTGATGAAACAGCTACTCAACTATCACATGTATGGATCTACGTATGTGGTACGTAAAGTACTATTAAGTCACTTTACTATTTTAAAATACGATCAACTAAGTCTTAGGTTTGTGAGTATACCACAGTTAGAATAAAAACGGTTTTTTTAATTAACACAGGCTTTTATAGCACATTGGCCACTTATTATAGGAGTAAAGTACTAGGCTCGAAGCGGATAATAAAATTTGAGGTAAAATTCAAAGTGCTAAGTGTTTAATCAATTCTACAGTGGGCTTGAAGAATAATTCCAACTCCTACTGATGGGAAGCCACTAAGCACAAAAAATATAGGTCAGTTAGATTACAACTCTATTTTAGTCAGTTTTGGTATAGCTTACTGCATATGTATGAGCTTGAAATCAAGTTTTCGAGCTCGGGACAAACACCAATCCCACTGTGTCTAATGAGTCACCCAACATAGCAAAAACTACCGTCAATCACACGCACTGACTAGTTTCGACCTACCATGAACATCATCAGAGCGCGACAGCAAACCGCAGTTCTTGCATAAGCTATGAAACATCAAATGTTGTGAGACTGCTTAGATACAGTTAGACGGTGATTATCTCAATCAATGCTCGTTTAAATGTATTGGCTATATTTTACTACATACATCTTCTAAATGCAAACATTTAAATGATCAATGATTGCGCGGTCGCTGATAACAATTGCTAAAATTTAAGTTGTTATCTTGAAAATTAACATCAGTATAAACTAAGCATTGTACAGTGTAGAAAAGGCAATTCATTCAGTAGACCGGTTTCGTCCTTTCAACGCCTGCACGACCAATGTTTGTTAAATTCTGCAAATGTTCAATTCAATACAACATCATCAGGTAGCGTTTCGTTTCTTCTAGAATAGCATATGGGGATGGCTATTTGGAAATGAAGTAAAGGCGCATCAAACACGTAAGTTAGTATGTAACTGGAAATTTTGTGTAGCGTACGGCGGAATGGTTCAGAAGTGTTCCGGAATCGAGACCAGTCCGCGACAAATTCTGGACAGTACTTGAAGAGTTTCCAATAAGTACGAAACTGGTCAACTGAATAAATACGTTTCTACATTACACAATGCTTAGTTTATACTGACAAATTTATATACAATGGGACTGGTATCCATATCAAGCACGCAGCCTCGATTTAAATGCATACGTGGTTGTAAATAAAATATGTAAAACATGGATAAGATGAAGGAGAGCAAATTCGCTTTGTAATTAAAATTAACTTAATTGGTTCTCTGAAATAAACCGGAAAGGCTATTCAGCCATGCCAATGATTAGTAAGAATTACCACTTGAGATTAACGAAAACATTATCCTACCATAAACGTCAACAGTTACATTTTACTGCTACAAGCAATTTAGCGTTTAATTTCCTCCTTTTTTGTAAATAGCAAGAAATGTTTCGCATTTCCTGTTTAAATTAATTGTGAATAGGTAATAATGCGGTTAGAAAAATTTTTTCAATTTACATGTTTTCAGCAATTTTTAAAAAAATTTACGTGTCATCACCTATATAACTGCATTTTTCTTTAATCAATCAGGATTTACGAGCTATTACACTATAATATCGAAATACATTTAAAAAATGTAATACAGGCAAATATAATCATCAAAGGGTTATTTGGTCTACCATTATGTAGCAATGTATTGACTTTCTGAAAACCTGTTAATAACTCTCGCTTAAGGTAACTACTTCTGTCAAAAAGAGAATCCCTGTTTACTTCTTAAGACAGACGGTTACAAAAAAGTAATTCTACATCGTCAAAGTTCGTAAACAATAAAATACCAACAACAAAAAACATTACAACATTTTAAACATACATTAACGGAGATAAAAGTCTCTCTCACTCTCTCTATCACACACACACACACACGAGTTCCAGCAAATACTAGGCCAGTGAGATAGACAACGATTGCTGGTGTTTATCTTATAATGGTTAATACCTTTTAAATTGGTGTCTATAATACCAGAACAATCATATAACATATAATTTAAAATACAGTTTCAACTTAACGTTAACTTTTTTTTTATCAAAACAGAGTTTTAGTGTTACTTTTAATCAATGTTACGATCTTTATTTAAACACCTCACCCACTATGTACATACATTTGTCAGTGTAAACTAAGCATTGTATAGTGTAGAAAAGGCAATTCATCCAGTAGACCGGGTTCGTCCTTATTGGAAACTCATCACGTACTGTCCAGGATTTGTCGCTGACAGGGCTCGAAAGTGGGCACGTGTTGCTTGTTTTAGTAAGATGTGATACTTATTGTCAATGTCAAATTTAACTTACCATGAATATCAGGTTCATCTGGTAGCTCCGTAAATTCATCTAAGTTGCGAAAATCGGCATCGTTCTAAGACAGAAAATTAAAAAGTTTCAATAAATTTAAATTATTGTGGAAAAGATATTATTAGACTACATGATTCATCTAAAAATGATTACATATATAAACAAACAAACATAAATACACAAAAGCAGTTACTTTAATCAAGCTTGCGATCGTGATATAAACACCTGATATATTAATTACATACATTTGTCAGTATAAACTATGTATTGTATAGTGTAGAAAAGGAAATTCATCCAGTAGACAGGTTTCGTCCTTACTGGGAACTCATCACGTACTGTCCAGTTTTCTGTGGACAGGACTCGAACATGCGCAAATTCTGGACAGTACGTGACGATTTCCCGAGGATAAAACCTGTCTACTGAATGAATTGCCTTTTCTACACTATAAAATTCTTAATTTATACTGACAAATGTATGTCAGGTGTTCAAATTAAGATCGCAACTTTGATTAAAGTAACTTTTAACACTGACCGCGCAAACAATGATCGTTCAATAATACACACAAGAACACATTAAGGCATAGACACATACATACAAACATGCATAAATGCAAACAGAAATGCATAAATGCATCACGTTTAAGCTGATCCAGACAAAAGCCAATAGTAACTAGAGTTTAACTGCCATTTAACCAATAGAATATAAACAAAAAACAAGAAAATTGTTGTAAATAACGAAAAATACAATAATTTAGACGCACAAACATTTAATGAGATTTATGATAGAGAGCACCTACTTACTATAAGTATATTTATCTAGATAGCACACAAAAGTAAGGCAAAAGAAACCTCTACACGGTATCATTATGGCCAAGTCAGCATTAAGGAAAGACAACATTATCATTATCATCATCATCATGCCAAGCCATACAAAATCCAAAAGTGGCCAATGTTTCACTGTCATATAACCATAATAGGTCAAAAAATTATAAATAACAACATATATAATATTTTAGACAAATTATTAGTGAGATTTGCGAGAGAGAGAGAGAGAGAGAGAGAGAGAAAGAACACCTAGTTACTATGAGTAAATTTATCAGGATAACTCACAGAAATGCGGCAAACTAAACCTCTCCACAACATCACTATAGCCTAGTCAGCATTAGGGCAAGGTAACATCAGCCATACAGCTTCCTAAGAAAAGAAGGTTACGAAGATGATTCTACTAGACATCTGCAACAAGGTCGCCAATGAGCTCAAGTCGATGCCATATCGTACAGGTCTTCAAACTTAAAACTATGATGCGCACGTAGACCCCATCCTGGCAGACGAGTGGGTCATACACCTCCCAATTTGTATTTAGTTGACTTTAATTGTTTCTGCCATATAAAAATCTGCCCATATTATTTCTTACGCCAATCCGGCGCTGAGAGAGAGAACAGTAATCTATTGAGCAATAGAATTGACGTCATACAAAAAAAACGTGACTGAGCCAACGTAGTTGATGCAGCCTTATTTTTTTCTAACGAGAGGCACTTGTTTACCGATTTAAAACTACATCTACCGATGTCAGCGTTTATTATTCGTTGATAGTAACCTATATGTGTTATGCGTCTCAAACAACGCTGGTCGAATGCCAGTAAGCGCTTATTATAATCAATTATAGGGGGCCAAATCTCAATAGAGTATAATAAGACTGCGCGTACATATACATTATAAACACGACCTTTAAGGCAGAGTGAAGAACTCGCGATTCTCCACAAATAAAGAAAGTTAAATAAAGTTACTCTAGCTTTCGCGAATCTCATGCCAATCTCATATTGCCTGAGTTATTGATAGAGTTGCCCAGGTATGTAAACCTGTCAACTACGTTCAGATCTTCACTCTGCAGTCGCAAAGTTGGAATGAGTGGTAGATCATCGGAAAGTGGACAGCCTTGACGAGCACCACTGTTGGTAGAAAAGTTGTGCGTTAATTCGTTGTAGGCCTTTACGCAACCAGAGTATTTTGTACAGAGAACGTGTGTAAAGATTAGAAATTTGGTAGGCACACAAATTTTAGACCAAATATCGAATAGAACATTACGATCCATCGAGTCAAATGCATCCATGAAGTCCAGAAATACGGTTATTGTGGACGGCGATATACTTGTCACAGTTTATGAACTTCAGCTAAGTTAAAAATAGTATCTACGCAAACTAGTCCTGCTCCGAATCCGGCTTGTTCTCTGGAATGTGATTTACGCAAAGATCTAAGAGGACTTAAGATAATCAATGCAAATAACGACTGGAATTAATATTATACGAAAATGGTTATCGCACGAATTACGACTGTCTTTTTTGTAGACAGGGATGATGGTCGACTAATTGCAAACAAGTGGTACCGTCTATTCATCCCATATAGTATGAAAAAAGTTTAGTGAACGCTCCTGAAATCATATAGCACCACCATTAAACAAACCAAGAAACAAAACACTGGGACTTGTAGCTTTGCGACGTTTAAATGATAGGATAAAAATTTCATACTGTTGATAGAGGCATGTTTTCGGAGATCGAAACTGACACAAGTGCCCTATAAAATATATTTTTTAAGTGCTCAGCCAACCTATCAAGACGATTCATTTTATGGTTTATTAGATGGTTGTTACTATCATCTGATGCGAACGCTTCTTCTATCTCTTTAGCCTTTCAGGTCAAAAAAGATACGAAATCGATTTTTAGACGCTAAAGTTGGCGTCTAACATTTACACGAGTATTATTATGAACCTAGCCCAGGTGGAATTTGGCGCCTGATCTCTAGTATCTCCATAGATTGTACAGAGAACAATTGATTATTTTTACGGAGGCCTACAGTTCCACACACCTTAGTACCTGTATCATGCATAGTGTACCTTATGTTTGTTCAAAGAAAATTCGAATTTTCGCCATCAAGACCGGTTATTTTAAACCTAGGAATCTCCTCATATTTTTTGGGATGACGGTAGTTCGAGCTTGCTTACATTTACTTGAAGTTTATTCTTATTTATTTTTTCCGGAAACCTTCAGTGCAAATCTACAACGGATAAGTTTTTCAAAACGAACGGAAATACTGGATGTAACCACGTCATCTATAACTAATAGTCACATCATCTCTTTCAGTCCACCGTTGTCTGCAGCAGCCTGAAATCGCTTAGCCACCCTACGTGACTAAGCAGATAAGTCGACCGCTTTTGTACTGCGTGACGGCAGACACAGTATGTAATAATTAAGACATGTATCATTCATTGTTATATGTAGACTGCCAAAGAATATCACGTTGCCCATTCCTAGTGGGGATGGTTTGTTTTGGGAGTTTTGCCGGTTTCTCTCAGAAGCCGAAACATGCCGCCACGCTTGCTCTCATTCCGTAACTCCACATTTAACACTAAGTGTTACTGAGCAGTTAGAAAAAACTCGAAGCTTCACATGAAACGGGATGATGGCTCTGTCCAATTAGACCCAGCAAATTTCATGCTACCATTCCCGGACTGACTAGCTTCTGCACGTCGGTTGTCAGACCGAAATTTCTTTGCCTTCGGGCCTACATCAGTGCATGCATGCATACACAAATAAATACACGAATACATGCATGCTTACATAATCAAAACATGCACGCATGCATTCATACATATAAAATCATAAATACTTCTTCTATATATGTATACTGTATAGATATACACATACTAAACACATAAAGACACACACATATACATATATGTCATAAATCTCGATCTTCATCAGACGATCTACTTGAGTCAGAATAATAAGACCCACAAGCGTGGCAGCAGATTCAGTCGTGAATATATCCTCCATACTATGTGATGAAATCGGCTCAGAAACTTAGGAGGAAGTGTCGGAAAACACTGTAATTGCTGTTGTTCGGCCATTATGATTTAACTGAATAAGTGCATTTTAATTAGATATAACAAAGTCATTTGTGGAAATGCGTAATCATCATTAATAGCTCGTTGTCATGAGATCAGCGACTTAATGTCTTAAGGTCGACAAGCTCGAGCATATCGGAAGTCAGAGCAGAAAATTCTGCGATTTCGGACGATAGTTATCTACAGAGTTATAATCGTCAATATCTTCATCAAAGCCAACCGCACAATGAATCATTAGTGAACATAGGAGGCGCATTTTACAATAGTATATATAACAAGCAAATATGCAGCTTACCTGATATGTGTTTTGACTAGCGCAGCTTTTATTGTTCCAGTAATTTTCTTTCTCTTACATTGAGTGTATTGTAACGACACAAATCAATTGCCGACATATTGCGAAAATTAAATAAAATTTTATTTACGTTGCATCAATGAAAAAAAGCGAAACTTTCCATTAACCAATAGTGTGCAAGTAGACATATTACTATGACATGGCTATTTAAGCACGGCAAATTCACCATGCAGTTCAGTTGTCACATTTGCCTTCTGCTTTGCGTTACGTGTGCGTGCTGTCGGCTGTCATTTCATACGCTCGTTATTGGATTGTCTTTCATCAACAATTGGCAACATCGTGTTGCTGTACAACCAGCGAGACGAGCCAATTAATGCAGAACTTCAACTAAGTTTCCACATCGAGATTACAACGCAACAACAGAAGTAACCACAGCCAGATTCAACCCAAGGCTCTAGGACATTTTCACACTGAAGGAACATTCTCGGCATTTGCCGGAGAACGCACGACCGGCCTTGTTAAGGGCCCCCTATCACAACAATAACTCTATATCCATAGCACTTTAACCGAGTTTGTAACGTCGTACGGCATTTACTTGAAGCTGGGGTGTTTACAGTATAAAACGAATAATTAACGCATGCAATTGGTATCATCATCATCATCATCATCATTTCCAGCCACACAAAAGTCAAGTGACTAATGTTTCACAGCCATATAACCATAAGGAGTGAAAAAAAAGTATAAGTGAATTAAGATAAATTATTGAGATTTACGAGAGAGGGAGAGCGGTAGAGAGAAAAGGAAAACCTTGCTACTATGAGTAAATTTATCAGGATAACTCACAGAAATGAGGCAAACTAAACTTCTCCACAACACCATTATGTCCAAGTTAGCATTCGGGCAAGGTGACATCAGCAACACAGCTTCCTTGCGGATTTCACCGTATCACATCATAAACAAACCGAACCTCGCAGCTAACTTTGCCCTACTAAGAAAAGAAAGTTACGAAGATGATTCTACTATACATCTGCAACAAGATCACCACTGAGCTCGATTCGCTGCCATATCGCTAAGGGTTTCTAACCAAGAACTGTGATGTGCACGAGGACCCCATCCCGGCAGACGAGTGGATCCTATACTACCCAATTTGGATGTAAGTGACTTTAATTGTTTCTGCCATGTCAAAATCTGCCCACCTTGGTTCTTACGCCAATTTGGTGCTGGATGAGAGAACAGAGCTCTATTGGGCAATCGAAATGAGGGCATACGCAAAACGTAACCAACCCAACGAAGTTGATGGAGCCTTATTTATTTTTCTAACGACGAGCACTTATTGTCAGATCCAAAAATACGTCTACGGATGTCAACGTTAGTTATTCGTTGTTGGTAACCAACATGTGCTATACTTCTCAAACAACGATGATCGAATGCCTGTAAGCGTCTCAGATCATCAACTCTAAGAGGCCAAGTTTCACTAGCGTATAGTAAGACTGCGCGTACAGATGCATTGTAAACACGACCTTTAAGGCAAAGCGAAATATTCGCGTTTCTCCATAAATGACGAAGGTTCGAGAAAGCTACTCTAGCTTTCGTGATCCGTATTCTCACCTCGTCGGACATATTGCCTACGTTATTGATAGAGCTCCCAAGATATGTAAACCTGTCGACTATGTCAAGATCTTCATTCTGCAGTCGCAACGTTGGAGTGAGTGGTGGGTGATCCTGTAACAGTATCTTACATTTAGAGGGTGCGAATTTCAGCCACTCTAGTCTCACTTAGTTAGATGAAAATAACAGATACGGCAATGCACACACAAACACACACACGTGACACGCGAATATCTAGTGAAAGATCAGTCTGAAATATAAATAATATAGCTAGAGGAAATAAGGTGCTTGCGTCATTAGTTTCATTTGTTAAACTTGTGAGAATGGACCAACTGAAGAAGGCTACTGATAAAGACAGCCGAAATTTTTTCACGAAAGAAAACTACTGGAACACTAAAAGCTGCGTTAGTCAAAACGCAGATCAGGTAATTCCAATTAATGCAATTTCGCGAGAAAAACATTTTCATTCAAAATATGCAGCTCTACGTGTAAATATTTAAAAATTACGTAATTGGTTAATAAATTTATCAAGTTATCCGTTTCGACGAGCACGAAAGTTCGTGAAAAAGATCTTAAAACAGAATATATTGGTATAAAATGTTTCCAGGAACTAAAATGTATTAAATGACATTACATGAAATACCAACAGAAACTACACATTCGTACCAAGAATAGTCTACACAGCAAAACGCCATATCGCAAAAACATGATTGCTTTCAAACAACAGCTTCACATAATTATGTGTTTAAAATTTTATGCACGTTAACAACTGAAGAACGGCGGAAATTATTTAAAAAATCGTATGAAGTCATCTTTTGAACTAACCTTTTCCAGATTCCGCCGTTCTTCGAGTAAACGAGCTTTTTGGTTCTTTCTTCGTGTAAGTAGATTTTCATTTCGCTTGAAATTATTACTATTACTAGTAGTAGCAATAGAATTGTCGGTTTCATGAGCCACAAAATCGTCATCACTCGAATCATTCTCAACATCAATGGCATCGTTGTCTTCATCATCCTCACTGGCCTCATCATCCGCAAATGGATTTGTTATTTTTCGACGCTGATAAGGTTTTTTAAAATCTATTTTTTCATCGTCATCACTATCATTCTCCTCACTATCATCCTCATCGTCAACTTCATCATCTTCCACCCCACCTTCTAATTCCAGCGATTCTTCACCTCCAATAGCATTTTCATAAGAATTATTGGCACTTTTCTTGTTTATTTTTGTTTTTTCTTTACGTTTTCGATTATTAGCGCTACTTTCTTCGTTAATGCCGTATCCAGATATGTCGTTGGTTTCAGAATCACTACATTCACTATTTGAGCCCAAATTGCTCTCCTCTTCACCCCCATCACTATCATTTTCATTATCTTCGTCATTTGGCGACCATTCATAGTCAGAACCATCGTCGTCATTCTGTGTAAAATTATTAAACATAAAATATGGAGTTAACGTTGCTATTTTTTTGCTTTTTGCAAAGACGCATGCAATTTTTCAATTAGATTTATAAATACTGTTTCCAAAAACGAACAAAATTCATGCAAGGGTTTGCGAAAATTGAACAAGCCTTACGAAGTTTAAATCGCCTATGATAATGATAAATACGATAATTTTATCAAATTGACGTTTATATCATAAACTTTCTTTGTTTTAAAGTGTCCTAGTATTATTAATACATAACAAACATGAATTGGCATAAAAAACAAAAGGTCTTTACAAATTGCATTTATTATATTTGGCGTACCGTTGTTTTGTTACGACGATTACACGTTTGGTCTACGGAATCAGTAGCATCCAAGTCGACACCAAGTTCCTGTAGACGTTCGTCGTATTGTCGAAGTCGTTTTTGTCGCATCTCCTCTTCCAGCTGTTTTCTATGCGCTAACCATGCCCGTCTTCCTGGAATAGTCACAGACTTCTGTTGAGTCTCTGGGCTTAACATCTTTTCGTGGCTAGAATCCTTACCAACAACACCGTGACAGGCGTTTGTGGATATTTTACTGCCAGACTGCGTTAAATCAACTTTACCTGACCTGATTGTCTTATAGCAAAAATGTTAATAATACACATACTTCCAGATTATGTCTCCAGTCTAATCAATAATGACACATATATTAGGTTAGTGGGATTTTATGTATTGTCATTTTACTAAATAAACAAAATAGAAAGCAAAATGCATAGACAAAACACGAGATAAAATATATAGACTTGAACAACTTAGCTTTGTCGAATGAATTTAGCGTAAAACTACCAATAATTTCAGGTAATGCTGCATTTCAATCAATCAAGAGAACAACACCGTGCATCCAATGAAATCTGATTGCGGCAATCATAAGCTCACCATGTCCTAATAATGAATCATAAATGGTGAAACACGGAAATAATTCGAATAACATACCTTTCAGGTAAGCATTGTTTAGAGATAGCTGGGATCGCGTAAAAAGCACAACTTTAGAATAAGCATCATTTTCGAAAGGAACGAAATCATATAGTCAATCCTCCGGGCCCAAATAAGGGGAAGCCAAATTCAACAAAATATTTTAGATTATAACAGTCAGATACTGTTTGTGGCGGAAAACTAATATATATGCAGTTATGTATTAGGTGTTGCGAGCCTAGTAACAAATTAGTTCATTTGTGACCAGAAGTATAAACCAAAGACAGCATGAACGGAAAGTATAATCTCATGCACATTCGTTTCGTGCTTACTGGCGACTCATCAGTAGGAGCCGGTATTACGCCCTTTAACCACTGTATATTTGGGTGAAGAATGTGGGATAATTGGACGGTACAATCTCCTAGACGAATGTGTAAACCTGCAATAGTGAAGCTAACATCACATAAAGTCTCGATATTGCGACTTCAACGCTAACCCACTCTATATAATATATATACCGAGTCTGTAAAGGATACTAACACTATAGCTATTATGACCAGAAGGAAAAACCAAAGACAACATGAACGGAAAGTATAATCTCATGCACATTCGTGTCGTGCTTACTGGGTGGATGGTGATACGTAAACAATAGAAAACATAAATAAATTATTAACTAAAAACATTTTTTCGCATAATCATGCACTAGTACAAATCGGCACAGTAACATATAATCAACTAAAAACTCCGCTCCCTTATTCCTGAAGTGTAACATTTATAAACTACCGTCTATTCTCAAACCCATTTTAGATGGAAACTTATAAGCACAGAAATAATTGTCACATTCAAAATAGGATTAAATGAATACCAGTTTCAAATGCCCAATCTTCATTTGCAGCATACCGTTTGAAGGGACACTGTTTAAGGGTACAGAGCAGATATATAAGTCCTCAAATTTAAACTGAATTCAACATAGATTGAGGATTGTTACCAGAATTTGACAAACTGTGTAAATAGTTATGTATAAAGTAATATTAGTAAAAAATGAGACCTAATTAAAGGAAAACATATATAAGAATTCCACATTAAGATCATTAGCTTAATCACTTGACTCGTTTGAGTCTTAAAAACTGCCTAAATAGATCGTCCTAAAAAGGATTAAGTTGAACATTACCTTTGTGGTTGCCATAATAAGCATATGTTAAGAAAGAAACCCGTTCATATATCCTCTCCCGCAGGATCAACAATACAATGGTAAGGAGCAAAATACCTGGTCGTATCAGTGAACATCTTCGCATGGAATAATTGTCCAATCGCAGAAATTATATGCATTTGTGCAGTTGGCAAGATAAAATATAAGATTTAAATAACTTTAATAATCCGCAAATTTTATCTAATAAAAAGTTAGTATCGCACGTGCAATGCATCGTTGCCTAAATACTAGATTTGATCAAATAATATAAAATGCACAAAAAATACGCACCGCCAAAGAAATATTCAAAGTTTACCTACAGAAACACAAAACTCAAATTCGTTATGTTTGGAAAACAAAAAAATCAATTTACAAAATAAATATAAGTTTAAGAACTAATATTTACAAGGAAGGAGCAGATCGAAACAGCATGAAAAAATACTAATAACGTGCCTTGCTACTTATAGTAACAATGATAATGAGTTCAAACTAAATCCAATGGATGAATTAGATCCAGTTTAATTCATTAAAATCATTTCCTGGAAATGCTAAGAAATGGACTGTCTTGGTATAAGATTATTAAATGAGAGATGGTTGCGCGGGCGGTGACAACAATGATCTAAATCAAGTGCGGTGATCTGGATATAAACACCAGTACATACATTTGTCATAAAAGGCAATTCATTCAGTAGACCGGTTTCGTCCTTATTGGGAACTTTACCAATGCTGTCCAGAATTTGCCACGGACATGGCATGTCAGCTTCGGAATCTGTTGCTCGAGTCACTGAGCCACCCTGCCACAGACTACACAGAATTTTTCTTGGTAAGCCTTTCCTTTAAGTGAAGCCTATATATCGTCCATTTACACCCAAAGTTCCAACTAACCACTCCCAATCTAACAGTTTAGAACAGACACCAACCCAGTTTCAAGCCTTTTGCGCAGCAAATTCTGGCCAGTACGTGATGAGTTCCCAATAAGGACAAAACAGGTCTGCTGGATGAATTGCTTTTCTTCATTATAAAATGCTTAGTTTATACTGATTTCTCTATAAACATAATGGACAGGTGTTTACATTAAGATCGCAAACGTGATTTAAATCATTAGTATAAGATAGCTAGTTCAGGCCCATAAGTAGCTGTTAGAATCCATTTAAGTCTCAAATGATTCGATGCAAAACGTCGTCTCATCAATATAAATCTGAAAAGTAGAAAGTATTTACGAGACGCATATGTTACCTTAACTTCTACTTTCAGTTGATTGAGTGTATCCTGACTGCATATAATAAATATGCACGCAGTTTGTAATCTCCTAAACACAAACAAGCAATAATTGACTATTTTTAAACTGCTCTACGAATACAAGGCCGAAAACAGAAATATAGCCCTCAATACTGCGTTAATGATTTAGCGTGTGTAGCACAGTAAAATACACTACCTTTTCATTGGAGCTCGTATTATTATCTGATGAGCCGATCGCATGACGATTAAAACGCTCCATCAGCAACTCAACGGCAGATTTTGGCCTTTCTTTAACAAAATCATCTTCTAAAAAAGAAACAGCGAAGTCGAAATTTGCATAAGACTATTAGTACAGATTCACTTTCCAATGTTATAACATTAAGAGTAGAATGACCAATTGGAATGAACAAATGAAATTATTTTCAAACACCACAGCCTTGATTTATAAATTATTTGAACAGTGGATGTAAGCACAGTGATAATTTGGCAGGCAAAAATCCGATGCGCCTTGAGGGTAAAAACTCTGGCGTGAGAGAATGATGTAATTAAATTTTGTAAATAGCTGAAACACTACCTGGTACTATTCCGTTCTGAGGTAACGTATGTCATTCTAAAATTTCATCAACATTTATGTTAAAGACTCCCGGCATTTCATTTTGTCTTCGGGTTTTTTTACAAATCACAATCAACGTTTTTATCTCTTTTCCGTTGATACCTATATAACCCACCTAACTGCTGAGTAGTGGAGCTAACTTCATATAAAGTCTTCGACAATGTGACTTCAAAGCCAACTCACTATATGTAGTATATACCGAACCTGAAAATCATATACAACTATGGTTTCCGAGTCGTTACAAAGTACCAAAATTATGACCGCTGAGTCAATACATGATGCCAATACAATGGATTCTATGATATGCTATATTTCACCAAAATTGACAATTACAATTTTTTAAAATCAAGTTAGAGAGCTTGTTTAATTGACAATTACAAATCAGTTTAAATAGGACAAGGATATATCAAAGACTGCATGAACGAAAGATATATTTCCACGTACACTTACGTTTCGCGCTCACTGGCTAAGTCTCGAATATTGAAATAAATAGATAAACCCAAGGAGATTGAAGAACCCCAGATTAGATACAAAAAAATTAATAGCAAATTGTTATTCAATAAGAGTTCAGAAAACACATGATATATAAAGCATAATAAACCCTTCGAAATCGAATTAAATTGACGAACTGTAGTACTGCATCTAGACCAAATGACCGTCCACCAACATTAGTGTGTAGTATTTCAGATGCTAGTTGACTGAGTGATAGACTAATTAATTAATTTCAAGTTAAATTTGTCGCCTTTAGTGATATTCTCATTGAAAACTATCTGCCTATTATTTTGTGGGTTTAACAATTGAACGCACGTAGAAACTACTCCGTAACGTTTTGTGAGAGTAACTGAATTAATGTGAATTTGGGCTTCATTTTGACTACCTAAGACATAAGCGTTACCAATGTTAAATAGATTTCACAATGTGGATTTTGTAGTATGGATATATGTTGTGCTCTTTTCTTTAGGAGGAACCTAGATTGGCAGAAATGAAAAAAATATGTCAAATGTCAACATTTGGCTTACAGGTTAACATTTTAATAGCTTTTATACAGCTTGTATTAAAATAATTTTTGAAAAAGAAAATCTTGAGGCAATATAAGCATACGAAATTCTTCATTGGAACAGGGACAGTCATTCTAGCCTGACAAAGTAGACGGAAATGGGCCTGCAGTACGGGCGGAAGTCTATGAGCACGAATTGGCTAGAGGTCGAAAAAGCAATTCGTGGTGGTTCAACAGACGTTAATCATTACAAAAACCATCTAAATGACTTTAGCAATTAAATAAACATCTATGAGAAATCCACTACACAATACAATCATAAAATTTGGGTTTTTTTAAATATGCACATATGGGATGTTAATGCAAAGAATCAACTGGTTAAGGGTTTTACATTTTCACAATGCAAAACTAATTGTTTAAAAAAGCATAGTCAAAGCCAAACGGATTTCTTAGCAATGAATGAAAACGTTTTGCGGACAATGAAAGCGGTTGATTGCAACACTTTCCAGATTACTAATCGAAAAAAAACTTTTGAATTGGCAAGAGTTTTAAATTGCACATGTGAGTGTGCATGCCTGTGTGTTTGTACGGGTTTCTTTTCAATACTACATAATGGTTTACGCAATCTCTTTTGAAATTTTTTTCAATTGTAACTGTATGATGAAAAGAAAGACCCAATGTAAAAGTTAGCAATTTTCCAAAAAAGTGTCAAAGTTTCAATTTCAATTCAGCTTAATTTCGTTAAAAACCAGAACAAATAGAAAGAAGTACCAAAATCAATAACATCCGTCGGTTGTGCTGACAGCTGTCTGACTGGAGGAAGATATTCCGGTAGGCAGTATTTTTTTGATATAATTTTTTTTGGTTGAATAGATGAATCCTGAATTCTCTCCTGAATAGCCGAATCTGCCTTCATTTCACTAATTTTTAGATCTGAATTTCCATCGACTTTCGCATCTATTACAGAAGAAATACTGGTAATATCCTTAATAACATTTTTCTCCAAAGCAAGTTCAACGTCAGATGACTGACATTTAGACGTTGAATTCTGCGAGGAAGTGGCTGCTGTGATATCGTCATCATTTCCGTCATAAGGAGGAACGTTATTCCACGTCGAAGGATCATCTTCATTATGACAAGTGACAGGCTCCTTAGTTGCATTTGAAGATGGCAGCAATGATTTATCATTAGAGCTAAGTTTAAATCGGCAATAAAATTAAAAGAAAAGATATATCATTGTCTATAAGGCACAGAGTACCTAACAACAATTACGTGTCAAAATCAGTAGAAAGAACAATGAAATCACATTACCGACCTATTTTTCGAAATAACTGGCTTCTTATCAAAATAAGCATGCATTACACTACAGCGCTACGAAAAGGCGACTTAAAGAATATCGAGCAAACATTTTTACCGTTCATTTGTGCCCCATAACATAACCGAATATATCGTTGGATTGTAGCGCGGTGTCGGCTTCTAATGATGACAACCCAGTAATTAAGACGAAAATACTCCATTCGTCCACACTGAAGTGGCCTATTCGTCTGGCCCTATACGAGCTCTTGCGGCATGAAAAGCTACTGTCTATCGTAAGTTGTTAGAAATAACTACACAGCTATCTCTTTTGCGTAATTACAGATTACATGTCGAACTTTCCATGGAACAGAGTCGAATTAACACCATATTTAAATCACAAAAAGCAATGGGAGCACGTATATAGCATTTATAAGTTCATATTGCACTATCTAGTGAAAAATTACTATCGATAATTTGCTAAAAGAAAAACAAAACAGTTGTGAACTAATAATTATAATGTTTACGATGTGATAGAAGTTTAACGTGTGCAAATTGTAGATTTAAATATTTAGCATGTTAGGATTTTGCAAACCATTTTGCGAATTACTATTCCTGTAACTACTTGGATTAGTCACACACACACACAAACACACATACACACACGGAAATATACTTATCCTTACCTTTCTAAAGATAAACGAGATTTACTGTGACATTAGCGGATTACTTTGAAGGTGCGCTATGTGATACGTAAGCCTACGAAGCATTTTCACCTATTTAATGCAGTACAGAGAGTTCAATTGAATAATGAAAATGGACTTAGTTAAAGTCGTAAAGAATCTATGCTCAAACTGCTTTGTTTATCCGCAACCGAAGTATCAGTCAGGTATAATAATTGCAGTAAATCCAGTGCCTAAATCCGCATTTCTGATTACAAAAATATTAACGTTTAATTCCTATTAGTTAGTCTGCCGGCGTGCTCATGATGTAAACATTGCAATTTTAAGCGGTTACGTTCGCTTGAAACGCGGACTCTCCGTGTTTGAAGCCTACAAACTTTATTTGAAAGACAACTCTTAAACCATCCTAAACGATAAAATCGAATCGAAATCTTTTGTGCAGGTACAAAATATCTCGTATTGGAAGAACCAGGTGACTGTCGGTAGTCTTACTATGTTGTGCGACTGGTTAGGTACAATTGGATTGGTGTTTATTTCAAGCTCGCAAACTTGATACAATGATTTTAGGAATCGTTTACCGCTTCGAGAGTAAATTAAAGACGAATTATTTTCTTCAGGTGCGCATTCAAAGCAGTAGCGTCCCGTATTTTAGACAAATTATGCACAGATTATTACGGTTCGGCATGTCGCAGATCGCTCTGACTACTTTCCATGCATATTTTTTCTTAACAATTTGTGAAAAATGTGCACTAGGGCGATTATTAATGTATTAATTGACAAAAAATTTTCAGTTAAGTCATTTTTATGAATTTGAAGCATGGATTGATAAATAATTAAGTATTGAGGCATAAAATTATTATAAATCAGGCAGAAACAACGCAGTTAAAAACCATTTTACTTTCGCCACAACTCAAATCTTCTGCAATATCTGGAACTTTAAACAGTACAGTACTAGCATCACACATTATACAACTGACAAGAATCCGGAGGCGGGCACAAACAAATACCTAACAACAAACAATTCACCAGTTTAAGAGAATGAAGAAACTGGATTTATAAAAATTGATCTGTTTTAATAGCAGAAGTTCAGTTCCAGTTATTAATTTAAATCAAGGTTGCGATCTGAATGTAAACATCTGCTCCATTATACACATATAGATGTCAGTATAAACTAAATATTTTCTTCATTGATTAACCGTTCTCTTAGGCGGAGCCCATACGGCAGCACTGGAGTTTCAACTAACCACACTCAATTAGTCATTATAGAACAGACATGACGCAACCTGTGGATGTGGCATTGGACTGAAAATGTAATTAATAAAGCGAACGCCGATTCCGCAGGCTGTGATAACAATAATTTAAATCAAGTATAAACCAAAAATTGTACAATGTAGAAGAACATCCATCCAGTACACCGGTTTCGTATTTATTGAGAACTCTTCAAATACCCTCTAGAATTTTCGGCGGCCAGGGCTCAAACATGGGAAGGTCTGCTGCTATAACCACTGACCCACCCTTTTTTTTGTTTACATAGTTTATATTCAAACCATATACGAAATTATGTATCGGATCATTAAGAATGTTGTAAATAACGGATCAAGCTATGCGTAACTTTTCATCTTCTGATTTGAAGTACACCTGGAAATCGGCCTGACTTGGAAGTGCGATTTTTAAAAATAAAGGGTTCATATATTGCGGTACAGTTCTTACTATTAATAAGTGTATTTGCACAAAACTGCTTTTGAATTCGTTTCGTTAGTAAACGCCAGTCCAGTCTAAATTTGAAAAAAAAGTTTCTTTATTCTGTAGGCTAAATCGCGTATTATTTTTCACTTTTGAGAAATTCGGAGAGTTCTGTGTTTACGGTGTATCTTGTTTCAAGTAGAGCGTCATTTTCTTGTCTCAATAGTAATATTCCAAGGAAAGACAGAGCAAATCAGATTGAAGGTTTTCGCACTTGCAAGTAAACTAAATATGATTGTCCACGTCATTAAAACCTTGTCAATGCATACCATAAGTTCCTGCATCACAATTTATGATTATAAAAATGGCGTCAACTATGATTTAAATATTTCTGCATATTGTCAAACGGTAAGAACCGTACTGGCAATACTGCATCGGGAATTTCACAAAAAAGTGCACCTACTAAACTACGTGTTGCGTATGAGAAAGACATTTTATAAAAAGAATTGATACACAACAGCGAAATTAGATCAATAAAGCTAAGCAAAATCTTAGTTATTGTTCTTGTGAATTGAAATTCTTAAAATAATGAAATAAGCAATATTTTTGATGACTAACAGCAATCCAAACCGTGCCAATTAAATAAAGACGAATCAACATCTGCCGAGGATTTAGTATGCAAGAGAATCTACGATGCAAGTTATAATGAAATCGGTAACATCAGGCATGGTCTCGAACAAGCAAACCGAATTAGCACACGGGCACCTAGAATGTACGGCACTCAGATCAAACATAAATTTTTTGATATTACAGTTAAATACTGTTTGTTGCGAAGAACTAATATATATGCAAGTATGTATTAGGTTTTGCGAACCTAGTAACAAATTAGTTCAGTTGTGACCAGATGAATAAACCAAAGGCAGCATGAACGGAAAGTATAATCTCATGCACATTCGTTTCGTGCTTACTGGCGACTCATCAGTAGGAGCCGGTATTACGCCCTTTAACCACTATATATATATATATATATATATATATATATATATATTATTCCACATTCTTCTACCAAATATAGGTAGGTTCCAAGGGCAATACAGCTCCTACTACAATGGTCTCAGCATAACACAAACAAATGCGCATAATTACTCCATTCATCTGCTAATTCTCTGAACAACAAACATTATTACAGATACAACACCAACCATACTTACCTCATTCTTGAATTTGGTTTGCGACAAACGCTGCTGCATTCTACTCAATGACTTTATGCCAATAGTTTGGTAATTTTTTTTCAAAGCCTTTTTTACAGAACCGCTCATCACATAGATTTTAGACAAGAATAGAAGTAAAAATTGCGTTACAACTGTTTCATTTATACATATTGGTTTATCTCATAACTATTAATTAAATTTCACTAGATATACGTTCAAAAATTATGCGTTTGCGCGTGTCTCTATAACTGAGAAGAATTCAGTTTAATGTAATAAATGAATTTACAGTGAGCTATACACGTTTAAGAGTTTTCACTAGATAAACAATCATCATGTAGATATAATTTGCGAATCTTCGGATAAATTCAATTGCATGCCAGTATATGTTCATTTCAGAGAAAAGTTATCAATTGTGAATAATTTCCGCTTTTCACGCGTTAGACCGCTTTTTTAATCTCCCTATGTGATATGCCGTAAATATGGGTGACAAAATTTGATATAGATGGATAAATATTGCTGATGCTTTAGTTGTAAATTCATGTTCTAGT
Source organism: Eudiplozoon nipponicum (assembly GCA_029291075.1). Classification (NCBI taxonomy): domain Eukaryota; kingdom Metazoa; phylum Platyhelminthes; class Monogenea; order Mazocraeidea; family Diplozoidae; genus Eudiplozoon; species Eudiplozoon nipponicum. The sequence goes on from JAQBSW010006085.1 coordinate 48,131, forward strand.
TGAAAAGCTACTACTACTAGTAGGACAACAAGACGAGATTTACCTTATGCAGTATTCAGCAAGACAGGTATCAACATTATTAATGAGACCACCCTTAAAGTTTGCACCGCTACCATCCTCATAGTTAGCAAAAAGAAAATAGGAGAATATCAGGTAAAGTTCTACAAATCCCAGCTAAAACTCTGGTGAATATAGCTTTAGAGAAATTTAATTTTTGGCTATAAAACAAACACTGTGTCAACTCGATTAAATGCGGAGAAAAAAATCATATAATTGTTTATGCGCGGATAACTAAAGACCACGTTCATAGTAAATTTTCTCCTAAGGAAATTGAGCGAAAAAATACTGGTATTATTTATTCTGTGGAGTTAAATTAATTAACAGAATTCCATCAATGAAAAAACTGGCTAAGCAGGGAATATTTTATTTTAAAGCATAGAAAACTCCAGCTCACCTACAAACAGATATTGTACATACCTGGATATCTTGGGCGATAGAGAATCATGTGTTTGCACGGTACTCTCCACCAAAAGAGCCTGGCAAAATTCTCGATACGATTTATATTGCTGCGGTTTGTGCTGAGGAAGACAGGCTTCGGATTCTGAAATGGCACATTAAAACATCATAAAATCAAAAGAACCAGAACGTTGAAAAAATAATATATAAAATATTTGGATTTACAGAATGAAAACAAACACACATATATATACAGTCCGAATAAGCTAAATGTTACATAAAAACAGAAAATTCAACTTATTACCTGATCTGCGTTGTGACTAACACAGGCTAAGTTCCAATTCTTTTAATTTTATATCTCTCTGATTAAATTCCTGGAATCCATTGCAGTCCACTGTATATTACAAGTCTTAAAACCAATCTACTAAACTAAGTGCGATATTTCCTCTAACCATACCATTCATACTTCTGATCGACCTTTCATAAGATACGTGCGGGTCATGTGTATCTGTGTTTGTCGGCCCATGGCTACTATGTAAAACCAACTAAGTGAATATGATTTAACCTTTCACGTGAGTTAGCCTATTTGTTTTACACTCATCAAGTGGAATGACCTGATTAAGGTCTCCCTCAAATTATAGGTTTGGGAGCCGAATAAATCAGATAAACTTTTCATAACATCTTGCCAGTGGAAGTGATAAAATTAGAAAACAGACGAACCATGCATGTATGACATTTCACTCAAACCACTCAATTTGTAATAAGGGTGGGCTTTTTTAATTGTAGTTGTTGCCATATCATTAAATATACTAATTTGACAACCTTATTCTTTTCAAAAACAAACGTCTTCATGCATTATTTGGAAAATAACCTTTTCGATAAAACAATCATGAATTAAAATTGTACCTACAATTCTTGGATAACATATTTTTAATCTGAAACTGGGGAGAGAATGAAATGATAACTTTTTGAAGCCGTAAAAGGATGACGAGATTTATTAGAGAATCTAATGAAATTAAACCTCGAGCTGATATTATGAATAAAACAACTGTGAAAATATCGTTAAGTTCAATTCGGAATACATAATTAGCTAATGCTATGAAAAGACGATGGCACAAACCATAATCTGAAGCTAACTGCAGTAAAAGATAAAGAATATCGGATAGACTGGCTTATTATTTAATTACTGACTAATCAATTATTGAGAATACAGTCCTTCTAAATTTTATCCTTAAAGTGATCGTTTATTTTTTTAAAGTTCTTAATGAATTGAATGTGTATTATAGTATTTTTATCTATTTTCCTAATATTGCTTAGTTTTTCGATACATTATTTTCATAAGTTTCTTGTCTAGCTATCAATTATTTCATTTATCTTAATTAATATGATTTTTCTGTGCCTTGCCTCCAGTCAACCTATTGAGATAAGTCTAGTATTGCGGCATTTCTAACGTCAAGAGTAAAATAATTTGTCTGACCCGTGTAAGGAGTAGATTAAAATCAATTGATTGCAGTTTCATTTAAATAGATGAATACGTGTATTTATTATATTTAACTGAATATTTTTAGTTATAGATACTCGCAAACGGGTACATGCGTGACGTGCGCCTATTAAATGATATGACATAATTATTATTAAACAGAATAGTCCTAAGTTTAACTTGAGCGGGTTGAGCTGAATTTCACACTTGAATGGTGCATCGGTTTTCTAGTTTTATCACTTACCGTGCCATGAGGTTATGAAGAGTGTATCTCATTTATTTGGCTCCTCAGCCTATAATATGGTGGCATCCTCAATTACTTCATTTTACAGGGTGAGTATAAAAAGAATAGTATAACGCATGAAAATGGTAAATTCGTTTTCATCCACTCCAGTTTCACTCGCACATACACACGTGACACGCACCCATCTAATGAAATTTCGGTCAGAAATATAAAAGTTATGGCTAAATCATTAGATTGGTTTTAAAACTTGTTATGCACAGTGGACTGAACGATTAGAACAAATGGAACTCAGCACGTGATCGGGTATGTTTTCGATAAATCCCGACTCATTCTTTTAATTTCAACGTATTTATCCGATAGTTTACCTCTTCGTTTGAAACTCCGCAGCAATAACCACGACTGCGGCGGACATAGCATTTAGCTTAGTCACGGAACCTCTCTCCTACGCCATGAAGCTGCACATTACATGCAATTTTATTTCATGATTTGCCAGTCTTTACTAAGAGTTGATACTCGTCGGCATCATCCGAGATTATGCCCCGACCATCCTGATTAGGGAAGCAGTCGTACTTTCATTTTTCCATATGAAATTCTTCTTCTTCTTCTTCTTACTGCGGCTGACTCCTTTTGGAGGATAAGCCGGCTCCATTTTCATGGAGTTTCTTGGGAATTTGGTACAAGTGGTGTTCATATGAAATTCGCACCCCATAAATACATCTACTGGATAACCTATGACTAATGGCAACTCTGCGGCTTCAAATTGAAGACCTGATGTAAGTAAATAATGGGTCAGGTGTTTATATCAAGATCGCAACCTTGATTATAATAAGACCTGGTTTTGTTGGACGGTTTACATATCTTGGTAGCTGGAGCAATAATTCAGGTAATATGTCTGACAAGGTGAATTAATGAATCGCGAAAGCTAAATTAGCAGTCTTGGAGAAACACAAGCATCTCACTCTGGTTTAAAAATCGTGTGTAGATATTTTGTACGCTTTAGAGTCGAATATTTGAGTCCTGAACAGCTATTCGGTCACAGTTGTTTGAGAATAGTAGTACAAATAGGTTCCCAAAAACGAATAAATAACGCTGACATCCGTAGACGTATTTTAAAGAAGCCAAAGTCATATGCAAAACAGAATCAAATATGGCTTAATAGTCTAAGAACGCAAAGATTTTGAGTTACATATACTGATGGCGCTTTCACGCTGACTTGGCCATAATGGTAATGTGTAGAGGTTTAGTTTACCTCAATTCTGTGTGTTATCTAGATAAATATAC
>JAQBSW010006086.1:0-51582 GCA_029291075.1 Eudiplozoon nipponicum
TATAATTATGTACGGATGCATGTAGGTATATATATATATATATATATATATATATATATATATATATATATAGTATATATATATTCTATAATTAGGAAAATTATAAGAATACTGTGTTAATTAAAACTGTATGATATCATAAATATATATATATATATATATATATAATGGTATGTTTGAATCTATGTATGCACATTTGCATGTATATAAGTATATATATGTATGTATTTATGTATGTTTGTTTTTTTTGTATTTATGTGTGCATACATGTTTTCTGGTATGCCTCTATATATTTATTTATGCATGTATTGGTTTTTTATGGTGGTATTTATCTAAATATGTGTTCTTTAATGCTCATTTTTTATTTTTTATTTAAGTTTGTTTTTAAGGTTCTTTGTTTGCGAATAAGTATTTTTTAAATAAATGAATCTGTTTGTGGGTGTTTCTTAACTTTGATTTTCGTATAGTTTTCCCCAATAGACGCCGTTTATTTGTTTATGCAGTTCTTGTTTTGATCGTCGAAATGTGCTTGGTGGCATTTTTAAGCAAATATTTTATTGTCACTGCAATTTATATTTGATTACTAACTTGATCTTTCATTTTTCATTTTGTATTACACTCTTGCTCCATCTCTAAGTTAATTATCACTTTATTATAAACTGAGCTGAAAAGCAATTTCTTCGTGGTCATAATGAAACATACGATTGCTAGTTTGTGTGTCCGTTTTAACTTTTCGGGTCTGACTGGTTGCTACGTTCGTTTGTGTTCTTGACTGTTTTAGTCTAAGCTTGTATGGCATGTAAGTGGTGATTTTTATTGTAGAAAAATATATACTTATGAAAAGGTGCTTTCCCGTTAGTGTCCTTGCATTTGTTTTTGCAATAGTGCGTGTTTGTGTGTGTACATATAAACTCGTGCGTGTTGGCTGTCGACTAGTAGCACATATATTATGATAAAAATAATAAGATTATTACACGTAAAGAATGATACGTCATAGTGTATTGTTTTAATTTGTCTGGGTATTGCCGAAGCTATTTTTGCCACTCGCCCTTTTGGGTATAAAATTGACTTTTTAATTATATTGATCACTAAAGGTCAGTTCTTTTAAGGAATATTTAGGATTTTTGCCCAACCATTGTTAATTCATGATACTGTATCTTATGTTCTATTTTGTGTCACCTTTTCTTTTTATTGTTACATTTAGAACATTGTTTTTAATAAATCAATAAGTCTTTTGTCAGTATTATCTTTTTAAATTACAATGGTAAATATTATTACAGCTGATGCCCATATTGTTTACCGTTGTTTGTGTCATGGTTTTTGCAGATTTTCAGGCCGTAAATTATTACCATACTTAAATAGACTTAGATTTATGCCTCTCGTGCAGTAGGTTTAAGAGGATTTGGCTTCAATTCCATCATTACAAAGATCTTCCATGTACTCGATATCTAAAAGATTACTACAGATTATTCTCTCCATTTATGGATTTGTTAATGGCATTACTGTGAGAACAAATATACCATATTTTGAAATAAATGTACCTGGTCACGAAATATTGTGGTTTGCTGATAATTATAGTGATGTTACTAAGAGCGGGTTGTGAAAATGCTCCTGCATTTCCTAAAGCTTAAACATATTGAGTGCCTTCAAGTTTTTATATTAGTAAAACATATATTCCAACTTATATTTGATTATCACACATCAGTTTTTGTTTACTTATTTGAGATAAGAATATAATTATTAACAACTTGTGTTTCATCCTACTTAGGCTGTTCGTCATTAAATATCTTTTCATACGCTGTATTACAGAACAATCTAGACGTGATGATCTGGAGGCACTGGGTCATATGTTCCTCTATTTCCTTCGTGGCAGTCTACCATGGCAAGGCTTAAAGGCGGATAATCTTCGCGAGCGTTACCAGAAAATTGGGGACACCAAGAGGGCCACTCCTGTCGATGTGCTGTGCCATGGTCATCCTGGTTAGTTTCTACTCCTGTTTAATTGTTGGTTTGCTTTTATTCATAATGTGATAAGATATTGTTCACCTTGAATTTAAGGTCGGATGTGTAAGATCGATTTGGTTTAGACTATTGACAATCAGGAAGTATAAATCTAAATAAAAGTTTGCTATCCAATTAGTACTTTTCAGTGATTTTTTGACGTCTTATTAATGTCGCAATTTTTTATAGAATGTTTATTGCGTTGGTTGCGTCAATGTTTGAGAAGGCCAATTTCACTTCCTGTTAGCCAGACCACCGACGTTAACCTTTTGTTTGGCTAGAACCGCTGGAGGATTAGGCCTGTTATCTTTTAGCCTGATATCATTATTCGGAAAATCGGACACTTTATCATGGCGCACGACACTCATAAACCAAAAAGCAGTTGAAAGGGTGAACATCTAGTGACAAACAAGTTTCAGTGGACAGGTTTGATTAATTAAGCCTTTTGGCAATGGCTCTTCTGGATCCCATTATGCAAAAGATCTCGGTCTTTGTTTATCGTATTGTATTATCAATACCAGTTTTTCCCAGTGTCTCGACTTTTAAGTCGATCCATTAAATGCTTTATTTATGTTCACTTTGTATCGCATAAAAGGCCGTTCAGCCTATTGGTTGTGTTTCGGTCGTCTGAATTCCGATCTTATCCAATTATTTATGTATATGTGATGGTTTTCCAGTTTATTCGCACAAACTATGATAGAAAATTGGCAATCATTAAAATAGTACATGATAATATAGATAATCTCGTCTATAAAATGTGTTGTCTTGCTCATTGTGCAAATCACCTCCATTAAAAGTGATATTGGTGCCTTTTATCAGTTTCATTCCCATAATTCCGCCTTTATCAATAATAGCAATTCTAAGCTCGAACCACCAGTAAGTTAGAAATGCGGAATACAACCTTAATTCTTTACGTCTCAATGTTATGTTGCGGACCCTATTTAAGAATATTAGCAGCATTTCTAGTGCGATGACTGGTATTTTTCATACTATATGATATGAGATGACCATTCTGGTGGCTTTGAGCGCATCGACCATCGTTCCCATCTTTAAATGGTAGTCGTAATTGATGAGCTAACCGTCGTGGAATAAGCTTAACTATATTCGAATTTGGGTTACTTAATTTTATTAATTTACCGTAATGGTGAAAACGACTGGATTTCAACCAAGACGAGCTTGTTTAGATAATATTTACTATCTTGAACAGCGAAATATATACAACCATCCAACAATAGCTGTATTTCTATATTCCATGTACGCATTTTACTGAATTGTTTGCGATGTACTCCTGGATATTCAATTAAATATTGTGCGCAGTAAATTACTTAGGATCTGTGTACTAACATTTCTCGTCTTCTCAGGGTCTTCAATATATTGGCGCACAAATAAACTACCAACATTGATGCTTAACGAAGATATCCACTTTCATAATTTTTGTTCATTTTTTCTATAATTGCTATAGCGAGTTGTTCCTTTCCATCAGTTCATGGCACGAGTGCCAATGAATTCCTAGAAGGTAGATTTGGTTACGTTGATTAGGCGGACTATTCAAAATGCGGCATCTTCAGTGTAACTAAGAAGAGAGGAGGTTCGTAAGCTCCTCAACAAATAAGTTGCCATCTATACGCCGGATCATGACTAAAACTAGCTTTTTGTCACTAATGATTTGAAAACAGAGTCAACCCGCAACTAATATTTTTAATTTAACACTCAAATCCGACGTATAAAAGTGGGCATTCTGCAAATGGAGTATGAACACGATCAATTTCTGAAGCGCAACTTGCCATCATCACATTGAAAATGACATTGACGATGGCGTGGTCTCTCGAAATTGTTGCGTGATGGACATCGAGACTTCTGCTTTCAATAATGATAATCCTTCTGTCCAACGACGGACCGCAAAGCCGTACGGATTAATGTCTTGCTTCTGAATTTTTCAAGTTCGGTGAAATAGAGTCGAGATCAGTTGTTTTGCCAGTTTGCTTACATCGAATATGCTGATAGCTTGTTCTGATAGCAGAAAAGGAAGAAAAGTTTAGTAGAGCCTTTAATTGTACTTAAAATGTATTCCTTTACGGCATGAAGCTAAACGCATGAAAAAACGGTCTTTATGGACAATTTTGATGCGGACATTAAAAGCGTCCTAAACTGCGCCTTGCTGTCAGTCAATGATGTTGTTCATGAAGGATCTCATGACGCATGGTCAATCGGTGTCTATTGGGATTTTCAGGCGTATTAGAATTTTAGCTGCCGCTTTCGTAATATATTCCAATAAATATTGAAATTATTATAGTCAAGGTTGAGATTTTGATATAAGAGCTTGACCATCCTATTCATTAAATACTAAATCCATTAACAGGTAATATCAATGACAAAGCCAATATGAGAATCACGACATCTGGAGTAGTATTTTTCAACGTCGCCATTAATGACAAAGTGAGTGTATCTCGCTTCGTCTTATGGGTCGTATGTACGGTGCATCTATAAATTCATTGTTGCTATGGGCTATGGAGACTTAGGCTTTTACTGGCACTCAATCACTGTTGACTAAAAAGCATGGCTCAAGTCGATTTTTAGCAACAAATACTCAACAATGATGTATGCAGACGTAGTTTTGGATCCATCAGTTGGTGATTTTTTCTTTTCTCATGGTTATAAGGCAGTGAAACTTTAGTTATTAACAACTGATGTATTGCTACCTGTTAGGTAATGATTTCGGAAACCACCGTACTGGATTTCCGTTTATTTATCTATGCATTTAACAGCACAGTAATATCCTAGTAGCACTGTTATATCGCCTGGCCTCTCAGTTTTATTGGCATTGTACATTTGGTGTATTGCGATCATGATAAATTAATTCCTGTATTAGTTATTAAGCCTTGTTTAGATTAACCCGGTTTTAATCAATGATCGATTTATTTTGAATTCTGTTAATATTAATGCGGTACTGAAGCATCAGTATGAAATGTCGATTTTATACTGTTGTTGATGATGATGATAATGGTTATTAAAAACTAACTTTGCTGATAAATTTTGCCTAGCAATGTAATTCCTCGTCTGAAATGAATAATTACAGAAAGCTACCAACTTTTGCATTTACCTAACAGAAATGAGTGCATATCTGAGGTATGTACGAAGTCTTGACTTCTTTGAGGAACCAAATTACGATTACTTGAGGTGGACATTCACAGAACTGATGGAGAGGCGCGGTTGGACCTGTGATTGGGAGTTCGACTGGTGTCTACGTCCTCTACCCAACAGCAAGGTAAAGTCATCTGTTTAAACTAGTATTATTTTGTTCGATGCTCTCTTCAATGCCTCGTGAGGTTAACCTCTGATTTTAGAAGATTAGTTACCAGCTTTTTTTTGATTTAACAGTCCCAAATAATTTAGAAAAACATAGACAATTGAGCAAATTTTGAATAAATTTAGCTGTTTAGAGCGATTTTGCAACTACTTATATGATGAAATTTTTATTAAAGTCGGAATCGATAATCCCGTGTCAGTTATTTAAATTAAGAGGAGTGGATGCATAACACGATCGGTGTTAACTAACTGCTGCGAATCAAATACGAATCGAAATAAGTCAACTTAGGAAGGATTGCCTTTGGAAGCGCTTGTTCGACATATATATATATATATATATATATATATCATGTCCCGCCACACAAAAGTCAAAAGTAAATAATTTTTCACTGCCATATAATCATAAGGAGTAAAAAAAGTATATAGGTGAATTTAGACAAATTATTAGTGAGATTTACGAGAGAGAACGAGATAGAGAGAGGCAGAGAGAGGGGCAAAGAGAGAGAGAGGGCAGAGAGAGAGAGATGCAGAGAGAGAGAGAGAGAGAGAGAGATGCAGAGAGTGAGAGATGCATAGAGAGAGAGATGCAGAGAGAGAGATGCAGAGAGATAGAGAGAGAGTGAGAGTGAGAGTGAGAGAGAGAGAGAGAGAGAGAGAGAGAGAGAGAGAGAGAGAGAGAGAGAGAGAGAGAGAGAGAGAGAGAGAGAGAGAGAGAGAGAGAGAGAGAGAGAGAGAGAGAGAGAGAGAGAGAGAGAGAGAGAGAGAGAGAGAGAGAGAGCACTCGGACAACGGTGGACCCAAATAGATCATGTAGCAATTAGTTATAGATGGCGTGGTTGCATCCAGGATTGTCGCTCTTATGTCGACTCGGACTTATCCGTTGTAGATTTGCTCTAAAATTTTCCGGGAAAATAATTAAGAATAAACCCAAAATTGATGTAGGCAAACTCGAACAAACGTCCTTCCGACAAAACTATGAAAATATTCTAAAGGCTAATCTAACTGGTCGGAATAGCGAAAATACTTTTGTCCAAGATAAGTTCCACTATGCACAATGCAGGTACTACTGTATGTGGCATAGCAGGCCCCCGTAGAAATAATCACTGGCTCTCTGTAAAATCTATGTAGATACTTTAAATAAGGCGCCAAATTCCACCTGGCTCGACTCATAATAATACCCGTCGCAATATAAGACGCCAACTTAAGTGCAGTCTAAAAGGCGACCTCGAAAACTTTTGGAGCAGGGAGGCTGAAGAAATGGAAGTAGCTTTCGCGTCAGGTAATAGTCGCTGCTTGTTCCAACTTGTCCGCGCAACAGGTCCGAGAAAGTTAAAAGTTAGCGAAACTATAAATGATAGTAACAACGAAATAATAACCGATAAAATAAGTCGTCTTGACAGGTGGGCTGAACACTTTAGAGATCAATTTTCTTGGTCACCCGCGTCAATTCCAATTCCCGAAAGCATGTCTACATCAACAGTGTGGAATGTTAGTCTCAAAGAACGCCGCAAAGCCACAGGCCCCGATGATTTACTTCCGGGATTGTTTAAGGATGATGGCGATATAATTTCGGGAGCGTTGACCAAACATTTTCATACTGTATGGAATGAGGAATCCGTACCACTTGACTGGAATGAGTCGACCATCATTCCCATCTTCAAAAAAGGCAATCGTAATTCGTGCGATAACCATCGTAGTATAAGTTTGACTCCGGTAGTATCAAGACTATATACTGACATTTGTGTTTAGTTAGCATTTTCTCAAGGTGTAGAAGTTCGCATCCTGTCGATCAGCAGCGTTGTAATGAACATTGCAATTACTGACATTTATAATAAACCCTAATTAAAACGTATTATTTCGATTCTCTACTGAGTTCTACTGATGACTTAGATTGTTCACCACGTGAACAAGGACGAGCTGTTTGGAAAGATTATAGACCACGACTAATTATGACGTATCCTTGATGTCTTTACGATCCAGTGGATAGGCCTCAGAACTTTATTACGCTACCTGTTATGGAGGTTCAGATTTTAGTTTAAGTGGAACTATTTAAAAGGTGCCATAAATAATTTATATGCAAATACGTTAATGCCACATGTCCCCGTCTCATTAAGGAATGCGTATTGTTTTGTGTGTGGCACTGTTGATGAAGAACATTTCCGAATAGTGTCGAGTATTTTTGGTTAGAGACTAACTGCAAATGAACACACACGCACACACACATATATATATATATATATATATATATATATATATATATAATGCATCCCGCAATGCACACATTCGCCATATCTGCACAATTGCTATATATTTATTTTTTGAAGTTAATATTTTGCGGTGTGTCAGCTTCAATATTACCAATGCCGCGTTTTGCGTACGCGGGTAATAGCTGTACACGGGCTTCCAATTGGTATCCAAATATTCTGTATTTCGGTTCTAGTGTCTCCACACCTTACAAGTATCACACTTGGCGCAGGCTCTTACCCATGCCCGGTTGTCTTTAGACATATGCGGCCATGCGTTTTTATTTTTAATTGATCGAATGATAGCTTTTATGAATGGATGTCACAAACCATGCAAATGATGAATTATTTTGGCACGTAACTCCAACAGCACATATGGTCGTGGTTGATCTCTGGACGTTTCGCATAACAATCTCTTGCCACTCAGGAGCTTGCGAACACATCCTGGTCTCTTAGAAAAAAACGTAAAGGGATCCGATCTTTGCGCTTACTAAATTGTTTGGAGAATCATCTAGATTCTTCAATGGAACTTGATTGCTGGTAATTAAATTGTGGTAGCAGATGCACTTAGCAGACCGAATGAAGCAGATGTTGATCTGATATATCAAGTTCCATTGAAGAATCTAGATGATTCTCCAAACAATTTAGTCAGTCAAATCGAGGAAGCGCAAAGATCGGATCCCTTTACGTTTTTTTTCTAAGAGACCAGGATGTGTTCGCAAGCTCCTGAGTGGCAAGTGGTTGTTATGCGAAACGTCCAGAGATCAACCACGACCATATGTACTGTTGGAGTTACGTGCCAAAATAATTAATCATTTGCATGGTTTGTGACATCCATTCATAAAAGCTATCATTCGATCAATTACAAATAAAAACGCATGGCCGCATGTCTAAAGACAACCGGGCATGGGTAAGAGCCTGCGCCAAGTGTGATACTTGTAAGGTGTGGAGACATGCTAGAATATTTGGATACCAATTGGAAGCCCGTGTACAGCTATTACCCGCGTACGCAAAACGCGGCATTGGTATATATTTATTTGTTGTTCGTGGAATAGGGTAAGTAAACTTACCATTTTAAAGTATGAAATGAACTACTGTTCTTTTTCTTTAAAAACATGCGAATTTACTTATTTTCATGTTGTCCTTCACTTGCTTATAATGCAACTTACCAACCGAATACTATAGTCTGCGCAAATCTGATCTCAAGCTGTGTCCAGTCGAGAGGTTTTTTTAATTTCGCGTCATGGAAATATGCTCTGCTATAAACGTTTTTTATGTATTATCCATAATTTGTCTTTGGCAACCATGGAACACTGAACGATGAACTTCGTTCGCAGCCACTTTTACATATCTATTCAGACATAAGTAATTTTCCTTTTGTATCGTCCTGTAAAATCACCTTAGTAGTTTATTGACAGATCGTATGTATGACACAACTGTTTTAATTTTGGAATGTCATCGATTAGTACGATCGTAAACGGCAGTGTTTCCTCGCATTAGCCTGTTTAGTTCACTGTTTACATAAAGTTTCTTAGCTTGTGTGTGAGACGCACACATTTCACACCTGAATTCTGAACTATTCCGAACCGTCTTTGTTGCAAACACGTGCAGACATGCACGAGCTGCGCCACGGCAGTAACTGTGCATAAATATTTCACATATCAGTTTGTCATGTACAGTTTATTTGGATTGCCTGAGTTAATCTTGCTGATATATTTCTATTTTATAATTTGATTGATTTGCCGAGAACAAATTCGAAGAAAAATAGATTAAATTGGAAACATTGCGCTTACTCAACTAATGGTTAACTGCGCTGTAACACAGACATCCTTGGGGATAACTATGATTGCAATTTGGATAATTAACTTAGCAGAATTAAGAATCAAATGCAAGAAAATGTATCTGTATTATGAAATTATTTTCCAGCTTCAATCTTAACAGTGAATATCATACAATAAACAAAATGACGGAAACCATAGTTTAGGTATTCTACCCAGACGGCTTCAGATATATGGTAAAAGCTATTCTGATAAATTATCTGCATGTATACATGCATGAATATAATGGATGTATGCATTTACGTACGTACTTATATATATATATATATATATATATATATATAATGTGTGTGTGTGTGTGTGTGTGTGTATGTGAATGTTTGTATTTATGTATCTATTATTTAATCATCATCCTCATCAAGCACAACAACAAAAAGTCAATTACGTGCGACTGGCGGTAGTTTTGTTATGTTGTTCGACGACTGGTTAAATACAATGGGATTTGTATTTACTTGAAGTTCGCAAACTTGATTTAAAGAATTATTGACTAGTGTTTCATTGACACATAACAATGAAAATATTACCTAACTCAACCGAAATCTGTCCTTTAAATCTGGCACGCTTGTTCTCATCCCGTAACTTCCATCGAAGTGACCCCGTTTGCATGGACCTGAAAACTGCTTCCGAAAGGTTATTTCCGCAATTTACTCGACAGGCTACCGATACAACTTCAAAAGTTATTATAATCAAGTTTGCGATCTTGATATAAGCACCTGACCAATTTCACGATACATAGACAACCTTTGAAGACAGAAATCCAGCGGGATCTATCGCTGTTCTATTAAGAGATATGGCCGAATAGAAGTGCTCGGCTGGTAAATGTTGCTTCTATATCTGATGTTCCCGGTAGTACGAAACACTGGGGTGCGATTAATGGCAATTTAACGTGACATTTCGCAAAAAAATTTGAAAAAGGTATTGTTCCTATTCGGTTTATCAAACATGCATTATTATCGGATAAAGTTAATTGGCTGTCCATCACGAAGGCATGGTGTCATTCTCTGGACAACAACCATTTCCTGAGCCAGCCGTTGTATTGTATAGGCTATTGACAAATAAAAATAAATGATATGCTGCAATTAAATAATGAAAAACAATTCTTTCGATGATCGATATTCGTGTAGTTATGTGTTTTGTCTACCACTAGTTTTAGCCTACACGTTTAGATTTGTGCTGCTGTAGAACTTTAGATAACTAAATTGAAATGTGGTTTTTGTTAAACGACAGTTTCTATATATAATTAAACGAACATTGGTTGCGCGGGCAGTGACAACAATTATTATAATCAAGTTTGCGATCTTGATATAAGCACCTGACCCACTAATTACTTACATATATCAATATAAACTAAGACTTGTATAGTGTGGAAAAGGCAACATTCAGTAGACCGGTTTCGTCCTTATTGGGAACTCATCATGTACTGGCCAGAAGTTGCCGCGGACAGGGCTCGAACCTGAGCACGTCTGCTTCGGAATCTGGCGCTCTAACCACTGAGCCACCCTGTCGCACACTACACTACACACAATTTTCAGTTATATACTAACTAATGTAACTTTGAGTCTATTTTTCCTTTAGGTGGAGCTCATATGGTATCCATTTAGACACAAAGTTCCAACTAACCATCCCAAATCTGTCATTACTGAACAGACACCACACTACATGGGGAAGTAGTTTTTGAAATGAACATTTATATAATTAAACGACCATTGATTGCGTGGGCGGCGATAACAGTTATTATAACCCATGGTTTCTATATAGAGCTGTAATACTCAACCTTTTTGAACTTTGTGCATTGATTGACTTATTATCTGTATATTTATATGCGCATTGTCAGTGAAGATAGCATGACCAGATTGCATTTTAAATCTGCAGGGACGGTCTCGTTTAAAAAGTAACCAAAATCTCCTATACCACAAGAGCCGCAGCGTCTGTAGCGTGGAAACTGCGTTTTATGTCTGAGCAAAATACGAGAGTTCTATTCTTGACCGTAGACTTCGCCTTTTAATGAAAATCTTTCGAAACAAAAACGATCTAGCTAATAAGTTTCATTTGATATATCGCTAATATGCGTAGTACTTTCGGCGCCATTATAATTGTCGCCATATTTGAATTATATTCAACATCTATTAAATTTCTTTGTCGCTAGCTTTCTGCTATTTCGTCTATATTAATTTCTTCGTTGTGGTGGATATGGTGTCTTTTGCGTACAAGACAAAATGTTCGAAAATTTACCCGTGTATTTCACGTTTTTCCATAATTGCGTCAATTTTGGGCTGTTATGCTGCTTCCCTAAATTGGTTGTAATGTAGGGCGCTTTAAAACATTTGTCAAAAGCTGATTTTCTTTTTCATTAACGATTTTGTTAAGAACATTTGCGAATTGCCATTAGAACCATTTTTGCTTCTTTCTCAGCAGTCGAACAGCGTATCCAGTCAGGCCCATACCAGTCAAACTCCAGCCGGTGGGCCTGTTGGTCAAGTAATTTCTTCAGCAGCTGCTGGTGTAATGTCTACACCAACAGGTGCTGGCACCACAGCTCAACTGACATCAAGTATTGGCAACAATCCGAACACAACAGTTGGCCCGGGTAGTGGGGTCGTGCCTGGCACAGGGATCGTTACAACTGGCATGAACAATATTCACGAAAATAATGGCCTTCCCCCATCCGTAGGACAACCGGCAGCCCACTTACAGAACAGCTTGCTGACAGGTGATAATGCGCATCTACATCATTTGCACCAAACTGTCAACTCAGCGGGTAAGTGTTTTATCTGTCGTTTTTAAAGTTTTTCAAAATGGATTTACTGGAGTAACAGGTGACCAGAAATAGTTGTAATTCTCAATTTCGTTGAACTATAGCATACATTTATATCCATCATGTTGGTCCCATGTACCGACTCGGAAACCATAGTGTTAGTAGCATGTACCTTTTCGATACTACAATGTTGGTATCGGTTACTGACACAATAGCCATAGTGTTAGTATCCTTTACAGATACTGAGTATATATTATATAGAGTGAGTTAGCTGGAAGTCGCATTTTAGAGACTATATAATGTTAGCTTCACTTCTATAGGTTTACGCATTCGTCTAGGAGATTGTACCGTCCTATTATCCCACATTCTTCACCCAAATATATAGTGGTTAAAGGGCGTAATACCGGCTGCTACTGATGAGTCGCCAGTAAGCACGAAACGAATGTGCATGAGATTATACTTTCCGTTCATGCTGTCTGTGGTTTATTCTTCTGGTCACAACTGAACTAATTTGTTACTATGTTCGCAACAACTAATACATACTTGCATATTTATTAGCTCTCTGCAACAAACAGTATTTAACTGTTATATATTAAATAGAATGATGTCATGCTTACTGCGAAATGTGATAACTGATATCGATCAAGGCCAGAGTGTACGGATTTACTGGAGTAACAGGTGTTCAGAAATAGTTGTAATTCTCGATTTCTGTGAACTATAGCATACATTGATATCCATCATGTTGGTACTATGTACCGACTCGGCATCCGTAGTGTTAGTACCATGTACCTTATAATGTTGATATCGGTTGCTGGCATAATATCTATAGTTTAGTATCCTTTACAGACTCGGTGTATATATATCATATAGAGTGAGTTAGAATGGAAGTCGCATTTTCGAGATTTCCTATGATGTTAGCTTTACTACTATAGGTGTACACATTCGTCTAGGTTATTGTAACGTCCTATTATCCCACATTCCTCATCTAAATATATAGTGATTAAAGGGCGTAATACGGGCTTCTACTGATGAATCGCCAGTAAGCACGAAACGAATGTGCATGAGATTATACTTTCCGTTCTTGCTGTATTTGGTTTATCCCTCTGTTCACTGCAGAACTAATTTCTTACTAGGTTTGCAACACATACATACTTGCATATTTATTAGTTCTCCGCAACAAACAGTATTTAACATTTACAGAACAGCTTGCTGACAGGTGATGATACGCGTCTACATCATTTGCATCAAACTGTCAACTCAGCGGTATGTGTTTTATCTGTCGTTTTTAAAGTTTTTCAACGGCAATAAATGATTTCTTTTATTCTATAAAAACTTAAATGTTTTTTAAAATGTTTATATATTGACTAATTTTAGTATCTTATGGTCATATGAATTCTTCTCGGTGCCCATGTATTTATATGTATAGCTTAGGATTTTGCCATAATTTAAACTCGGATGTCGTTGCAGAACCATTTTTTGTTTTTCGCATTTTATCTCCAATAATAACAAGACTGCACCCAGTCCCAGAACAGGACTTAAAACTGACTGGTGGTAATCAAATAGCAATGTGTAGATTATTTTACATTTACATTGGCTCAGGATTTTCCTTCGGCTCACTCAAATAGTTGATTAATACTTTTATTATTCATATTTATATGTGGGGTGTAAAAGAACAATAGGCCGCTTGTTTCTTGTTAGGATGGTTTTTATTCAACGTATTGCTTTTCTCATAAGACCTGCCAAAAACGGCTGACAAGCACAGTATTTTGGGTGCAAGTCGCCAAAGTTGACTTAGAAAGACTACTGGAATATCGACAACAATTTCTTTGAAATCCCGATTATAACTAGCAGGCTACACAACATTTATGTAAGTTAAGTATGTATTAGGTTTTGCGAACCTAGTAACAAATTAGTTCAGTTGTGACCAGAAGGATAAACCAAAGGCAGCATGAACGGAAAGTATAGTCTCATGCACATTCGTTTCGTGCTTACTGGCGACTCATCAGTAGGAGCCGGTATTACGCCCTTTAACCACTATATATTTGGTCAAAGAATGTGGAATAATAGGACGGTAAATCTCCTAGACGAATGTGTAAACCTGCAATAGTGAAGCTAACATCATCTAAAGTCAACGACAATGCGACTTCAACGCTAACTCACACTAAATATATATATATATATATATATATATATATATATATATATATATATATATATATATATATATATATATACCGAGTCTGTAAAGGATACTAACACTATGGCTATTGTGTTAGTAACCAATAGCAACATTATTGTACCGAAAGGTACATGGTACTAACACTATGGTTTCCGAGTCGGTACATGATACCAACCTGATGGATATCAATTTATGCTATAGTTCACCGAAATTGAGAATTACAACAATTTCTGAACACCTGTTACTCCAGTAAATCCATACACTCTGGCCTTGATCGATATCAGTTGTCACATTTCGCGGTAAGCATGACATCATTCAATTCAATATATTGCAGTTAAATACTGTTTTTTGCAAGTATGTATTAGGTTTTGCGAACCTAGTAACAAATTAGTTCAGTTGTGACCAGAAGGATAAACCAAAGGCAGCATGAACGGAAAGTATAATCTCATGCACATTCTTTAAATCAAGTTTGCGAGCTTGAAGTAAACACCAATCCCATTGTATTTAACCAGTCGTCGAACAACATAACAAAACTACCGCCAGCCGCATGTTATGTTGTTCGACGACTGGTTAAATACAATGGGATTGGTGTTTACTTCAAGCTCGCAAACTTGATTTAAAGAATTGTTACCACCACCCGAGCAAACAATTATTGTTTAACTCATGCACATTCGTTTCGTGCTTACTGGCGACTCATCATTAGGAGCCGGTATTACGCCCTTTAACCACTATATATTTTGTCAAAGAATGTGGAATAATAGGAGATTGTACCGTCCTATTATTCCACATTCTTTGACAAAATATATAGTGGTTAAAGGGCGTAATACCGGCTCCTACTGATGAGTCGCCAGTAAGCACGAAACGAATATGCATGAGATTATACTTTCCGTTCATGCTGTCTGTGGTTTATCCTTCTGGTCACAACTGAACTAATTTGTTACTAGGTTCGCAACACCTAATACATACTTGCATATTTATTAGCTCTTCGCAACAAACAGTATTTAACTGTAATTTATGTGTTGTTCAATTTGGGAATCGATTATTGGGTGGTAGATGATAAAAAGTTTTGATCCAGCTCGCGAAATAGAAATAAGCACCAATCAAGTTATTTCAAACCAGTATAACGGCATTATTACTACTATAATTCAGTACTTGTGACTTTGAGTAGTGACTTTTGTTGTAACACGGCTCACTTAACCTAGAAAGACTGAAGTTTTCAGTCTTAATTTATGAAATTTGGTTTAATAAGAAATCAGCGGTTATTCGTGTGTGTTATTCTTGATAAATTCCTGTTGACTAGTAAAAGCATCTAGTGATAAATATACATTTAATGGAGACTGGTCAAATGTTTCATTAAGACGGCCGTTAACGATTGTCATCGACTTGGACAGGATGAGGATGAGTGGTGGAAACCCTTGCTTTTTGGTAAAGATATCTAGTTACTCGAGTCTAGAGTTTCGTACTATAAGAAATATTCTATTATACTTCGCCTTTCATTGTAAGAAATGCAGTCTATATCGTTTTTGTTTACAATTCAAAATTTTAAATATACTGTGCGATAACTGAGGTTTTTTGACGACGACACATCTTAATTTTAATAAAGGTTTCCATCTTGATATAAACACCTTACGCATTATGTGTATACATCTTTCAGTATAAACTAAGTATTTTATAGTGTGAAAAAGGTAATTCATCCAGTAGACCGGTTTCGTCGTTATTTGGAATTTGCCGCGGACAAAAATTTATTAAGTTTAAATTCCGTTAAAAACCATATTTGTCATTGAATGGAAACGATTCTATCAATAAACTATCAGTCGTCAATATATATTAATTAAATACTGGTGCTTCTCTGTTGCCAAACAATGTCAGTATGGAAAATCTTATTGTTGCTGAGGACGTACATTTGTAAGGATGTTGCCTTCCAAAGAAACAAATTAGTTCATTTGTGAGATTAACTTGTAACCATAGAAATTTCCGGCCTGATGACCGACTGGCTCTAGTCGGTAATATCGTTAACGATGATTCGAACCCTGTCGATCTTAATGGCATACAACTATGATCTTTCTAATCTGAAGCCTCTAGTTCGGTTTTAATGCACACTAGCACTTCGTGTTAAATGACTAATGACGGAATAAGATCAAATGTACCAGACGCGAATGACATGTTTGGTTACTGAAGGAAACTGGCGTCTGGCGTCCGGCAGGTAGTCGTCTGCCTTGGTTGCCAGATCATCCGAGAGAGGGAGACTATTTCCACAAGGAATAGGTGACCTTATGTTCTTTTTCAACCCATACAATCATAACTAATGGAAACAAAAATACGCCATTGGTGTGCTCAATGTAATAACTGAGTCACCATGAATGGTATGGGCAATTCCAGATTTGTAAGCGTTATATTTCTAGTTCGCTCAAATACAATTTATTGGTCAGGTAACATGATGCAAAATGAAAATGCAACCTCTTCGGAGTATTCAGAGTAAGAATGAAGACAGTGGATGTTAAAACATTGTTTGTCAAAATAATCGCCGGGTAATTAATCTATTTTCTGTCGCGCAAAATGTAGCTCCAGAGAACGGGTGAAATATCATTAAACTATCCAATCGTTGTTGGTTTAGTGGTTCCTCGATGTCCAAAACTGAATTATACTCATCTAGGTACGCCAAAAATAATGCAAAAAAGGAATATTCAATCATTTTAATTTAGATTTTCTAGTCCATTTTTTGGTGTATCTTTTACTTCCTTGTGGTTTGCATGAACAGTTGT
Source organism: Eudiplozoon nipponicum (assembly GCA_029291075.1). Lineage (NCBI taxonomy): Eukaryota > Metazoa > Platyhelminthes > Monogenea > Mazocraeidea > Diplozoidae > Eudiplozoon > Eudiplozoon nipponicum. The sequence goes on from JAQBSW010006086.1 coordinate 17,085, forward strand.
TGGTGCACCTGGTAGTCCTGTCAATAATCCTGTTAGTCTTCCAAATCACAATAATAATGGCTTGGGAACGCCTACTGGTCAGCACAACGGCACTCCTGTGAACACCAACACCCACAACAGTCAGGTGAGTATATTTGCATTACCCATTTATCCGTCTTATGCAGCTTGTATTATTTTTTTCGCTTAAAGCATAGCTAACTGGGTATAGTGAAGGTAGATAAAGTATTTTCAGTATTTATTTGATTAGTGAATCATTATTAAACTTGAGTATTCTTTGCATTAGACTGTTTAACGAATTTTTTCTTCATTAGTTTGTACGTAGATAGTAAAAGCTAGTTCAATTAGAACCAAAAGGACATACGAAATTCCGCATGCACGGAAGGTATCATCTACAGTACACATGCGTTTCTGGTTTACTTGTGACTTATCAGCATGAGCTTGCCCCTAAGCCACAAACACGACATATTTGATAACGTGTGGGTCAGGTGGACTGTGCAATCTTCTATTTATTATAGCGGTATTAGAGTCAACTTCATCTAGAACATGTACCTTATGTTGAGAGGACGCGAACACCATGCTTTTTAGATAGGCTAAATTTCGTTATGTGTCTGCTCCTACTGGGAAGTCGCTTGTACGCTGAGATTGGACATTTCGTTTTTGTTTACTTTCGCATATCCTTCTAGCCCTATTTGAACTATTTTTTGCCTAGTACGGAGTTATGAATACATTATTTCTCTACAACAAAATTACGTAAATTTTATGCGTGTTTCTGCATTAGTAGCTGTCTAACCCGATATCTACGCTCGATTTGGCTTAGGTCATGCCAGTTTAGCAACATAGTAAATTTATTAAGAACTAAATCTACTCTCCAATCAGCCCTGTTATTTGTCGACCACATTGCATCTTAGATAAGTCGATCGTGTTTCCTCGGTAGCTATCCTTAAAAACCGCTTATATACCCTGTTTGCCACTTTACTTTGTCTAATTTCAGTGAATATTTGCAATAACAGAGAATATAGATCAGCACTTCGTGGCCGTACTCAGATATTCACGATGTCGGTCTCTGTGTCCTACAGTCAATAATAATGCGAAACTTGGTTGGAATAAACGCGAACGTGTTCCAATATAAAGTTCGTTTTGATTATATGTTATGAAATTAGGAGATTTCCCTTAGATGTCTTAGTTTTTGAATTTTTATTTCAATCAAATTACGTTTTCGCGAGAGTGTTAAGGATTCAAATGTAAGTTATACAATTAAACAATCATTGATCGCATGAGTAGTAGAAAAAAGTCATTCAATAAAGTTTACGAATTTCACTTAAAATCATGTCCTAATTTATTTAAAAAAATCGCTCAGATCTCTTAAACATGAACTAACTTTAAACATAATGAAAACGTTCATTCGCGATTTCGAAAAGTGCAACTATGAACTGATTGGAATGATAACTAAAATAAGATCCATGTTAATCTCTTTTTGCACGCGAATGATTTTAAATGTCTAGAGGATTTTACTGATAGTGCACGCAATAGAGAGATTGAAAAGGTTCAGATCAGACATAACAGAAAGTTTGTAAATTTTGGCATCTATAAGTCGAGTGGTAAATTTTTCTAAAATAAAAATTAATGAGAATCAGCTGGAAATGCTTAATATTGATTCCGTTCAACTATCCACTGGGAACAGATTAATTTGCTTTCTGTTAAAACAAGCTTCTGAAACCGGATTTCGAAATATTCGAATTCAAATTGCAGAATTTGGATGCAAACACCTTGTTGAGCACAAAAAGGTAATTAATGCGGCTGTTAAAATAGCACAATTCCTCTCAGTCAAAGTTAAGGTAAAGCTTGAATTAGACAGCCGCAACTGTCTTAACGCACGAAGAGAAAAATAAGGACAAAATTATGAAGTAAACACGCTTAGAAAATAGTTAATAGCAACCAGTGTAATATGTTTGAAAGTACACAAAGGCGGAGCGGGTCAATCCGATTATAATGATAAGATGTATGAATCACTAGACAATATATAGTTATATGCTAAAAATTTATAATAATCCTCCGGATAACAGTTAAATAATGTTTGGTGCGGAGAACTTATATATATGCAAGTATGTATTAGGTGCTGCGAACCTAGTAACAAATTAGTTCAGTTGTGACCAGAAGGATAAACCAAAGACAGCATGAACGGAAAGTATAATCTCATGCACATTCGTTTCGTGCTTACTGGCGACTCATCAGTAGGAGCCGGTATTACGCCCTTTAACCACTATATATTTGGTCGAAGAATGTGGAATAATAGGACGGTACAATCTCCTAGACGAATGTGTAAACCTGCAATAGTGAAGCTAACATCATATAAAGTCTACGACAATGCGACTTCAACGCTAACTCACACTATATAATATATATACCGAGTCTGTAAAGGATACTAACACTATGGCTATTGTGTTAGTAACCGATACCAACATTATTGTACCGAAAAGGTACATGGTACCAACATGATGGATATCAATTTATGCTATAGTTCACCGAAATTGAGAATTACAACTATTTCTGAACACCTGTTACTCCAGTAAATCCATACATTCTGGCCTTGATCGATATCAGTTATCACATTTCGCGGTAAGCATGACATCATTCAATTCAATATATAACAGTTAAATACTGTTTGTTGCGGAGAACTAATATATATGCAAGTATGTATTAGGTGTTGCGAACCTAGTAACAAATTAGTTCAGTTGTGACCAGAAGGGTAAACCAAAGACAGCATGAACGGAAAGTATAATCTCATGCACATTCGTTTCGTGCTTACTGGCGACTCATCAGTAGGAGCCGGTATTACGTCCATTAACCACTATATATTTGGATGAGGAATGTGAGATAATAGGACGTTACAATCTTCTAGACGAATGTGTAAGCCTATAGTAGTGAAGCTAACATCATATAAAGACTTGAAAATGAGACTTCCAGCTAACTCACTCCATAATATATATATATTATGGGTGAGTGAGCCTGGAAGTCGCATTTTCAAAAGACTTTATATGATGTTAGCTTCACTACTATAGCACATCCGTCTAGAAGATTGTAACGATCACTACAGACTCCCGGTATAATATAATATATATATATATATATATATATATATATATATATATATATATATATATATATATATATATATATATACCGAGTCTGTAAAGGATAGTAACACTATGGCTATTGTGTTAGTAACCGATACCAACATTGTAGTACCGAAAAGGTACATGGTACTAAACTTATGGATAAGTTGCAGAAAGAAGTTAATTTATTAATCAAAAGCATGATTGCTAAGAGTGACTTTGATCAAGCACATGGCAAAGCTCTCATATGAAGAGATTCAGTAGCACCCAGTGTGCAAGGTTTAGTAAAGGTACATAAACCAGACACCAATTTGAGAATTATTGTTAATGTAGAACGCTCAGCAATATATAAAATGTCTTAGTCTCTGTGTAATTTGATAAGCAAATATTCGTAGTTCTTAGACCATACATTGATGAAATCATACATTTTGGTTGACATTGTTGATAATTGTGATCTACATGATATAGATTGGTGAGTGTAGACATTATTGGTGTGAATGTACACCAATTTACGAGTACCAAAAGCACTGGACTATTTTCAGCGTTTCCTGGTTGATCATCCGGTAATATTAGGAGGAATTTATATAACAATGCGACATGTTATCGGGATGAGGAACACACGTATATCCCCTATGATTTTATATTTAGGAGTGAATTTTGTAAGCAAATTAGAGGTATTCCACCGCGTAAACCACTGCCACGTTCAATATCTAATGTGTTCATGCATTAAATAGAGTAAAACCTCTTAGATATGGCACCTAAACTAAAAATTGTATGTACGATTTTTGTATGACATGTTGGTTATTTTGAATCACGCGGAGGATGAGCAGATAAATTTCTTAAACTTATCAGATCAGGTGAGCGAAGTTAAACTTAAGATTGAAAATGAATCTTGTGGCAAATTACCATTTCTGGATGCCAGGTTAATTAGAAATGGTCAAAAATTAGAACGCGATGTTTATAGCAAGGATATTTACTCAGGTATCCTTCTAAATTTAAAATAAAATCATCCAGTATTTTAAAATCGATGACAAAGAGAAGCTTAAGATTAGCTGATAGAAACAATATATTAAGATTTAATTAGGTAGACTGAGAGAAATACGTAAATTTAATTATTGTTGGAAGTTCGTGAAGTCAAATAAAACAAAAGAGAATCGGAGGGTCACAGTAATACCTGATTCCAAACTATGTAGGAAAATAAATTGAAATACAATGTACATACTATTTTACGACAGACCCTTACCCTAGGCACTAAACTTCCCGACCAAAAGGAGAATATTGAACCATCAGGAGTGTATAAAATTCCATGTAACGACTGTAACGTCATGTATATGGTTAAAACCATACGTCTAATTAAGGTAAGAGGGGAATGTAGAAACACATGCAGATAATACCATGTCTATTGACGAGATCTTGCACGTCATACTGTAGAGACAGGAAAATTTATTGGGATGGCTGCAGATGAACATTACTTTTTTGTCGTGTTAGATCAACAAAATTGATAAAAGAATTCATCTAAATTAATTCTAGAAATTACAACCAATAAAACTGCCGTAGAAATATCACTAGGATCGTTTTGGAATATAAAATTAAATAATGGTAGGAAGTGAAGGTTGCACGAATAAAAATCTGAAACTCGCTCCAGTGAACGATTAAGAACGTTGGATTGCGATTAACTTACAGAGGGCGGAGGCAAGTAAGTAAATATCTCAGAATTTAATTTTCGGATTTTCTTATAATTTCATCTTTGATTACTTGGTATCTCATTGTATCTATTCATTTAAGTTCTTTATGTAGTGTAGCACTTTTTAACAAGCTTTACTTTTTTTGGGGAAACAGGCAACTTTTTTCTACTATTACTATTGTCTCTCTTTAGTAGTCAATTTTCGTATTTCTTTTACGACTTCTTTTTTACTTTAACTTCCCATCCTATTGAAACATTGTATCATTATTTTTATTTAATTATTTACCGAGAAAATTTTGCGCCCGAGTATTCACAGAATCTTGTCCCCTCTTGACACCGATGCTGCTCGTAAATACTTCATATTGGAATGTACGTGTACAAAGTAAAGGTGCAAAGGGGAATTGACATTTATCATGGCATATACATACAAACACCAGCGTGAAGTACACTTATCTAGTGAAACGTCAGATATTGTTAAATCACTAATTTCTCTGGGATGAGTGTACACGTGCAGTAACTGATTACTTCTCAATCCAAAAACAAACTCGAGCACATACACACAGGCATAGCGTGCGTTTTCCCAGTGGATCGTCAGACGCATATGCACACATACATGGCACACACTTACCTAGTGTAAAAACAGTTATGCTTAAGGGATCCAGCAATAAGTATAAATGAAACAGGTTAAACTAAATTTACCACTTGACGTATTGATTGTCAAATCATTTATGGGATGTGCTTTCCGTTGAAAAATTCTACCGAAATCGGAAATCAAAATAAACGGAGTCAAATTGAAGATAGTTAATGCAAACATCATGATGGATACAATGAGGATCAAGTAATGAATCTATTACTTGTCGTGCAACATGTCTCTTTCAATTCATTTATATGTTATGGTTAAGTCGGGGCCGGTGTTCATTTCATGTTCGTAAACTTGATGTGCAGAATTATAATCATTACTTGCGCAAATAATGAATGGGGAATAAACTACACGTTGTGTAACTAGATCTTCCGATTTTAATTACTAAAATCAAAATAGTTCATTTACAACTAATTAATTGATATTTATTATTAATATGTTGTTCGTTAGTTCGCCAGAAATCCACCTTTTAGTATTTGGTGTACACTGTTGATATATTAAAGTATTTATGTTCTTTCACATTATGGATTTTTTTTTAAATTACTACATGAATTATTATAATCAAGGTTGCGGTCTTGATATAAACACCTGACCCATTAATTACTTACATATGTCAGTATAAACTAAGAATTGTATAGTGTAGAAAAGGCAATTCATCCAGTAGACCGGTTTCGTCCTTATTGGGAACTCATCAAGTACTGGCCAGAATTTGCCGCGGACAGGTTACGAACCTGGGCACGTCTGCTTCGGAATCTGGTGCTCTAACCACTGAGCTATCCTGCCGCACTACTACATGAATTATTTTTTCAAAATGTGATCATTAAGAATGTGTGCTTGTGTGTTTCGATTCTTGTCTGCCAAGTAATCGTTCGGTTACATTTTACTAAGCTTAATAATATTATCAAATAATGAATTCGTTTACTATTAGTAGTATGTGTAGATAAATAAATAGATCTGTAGGTTTTTTCGGCATATATAATATATGTATATATACGTGAATTCATGCATATATGTACGTATGCCAGTATGCATGTATGATATCTTATATATGATGTATGTACGTTTATTTGTATATAGGTATGCAAGTTTGTATGAGCATATATACGTCATACGTATACCCGAAATCTGTTCTTTTATTTTTTATTTATGTATACTTTTAAATGCTAACTCATTTTCGATTGGTAAGTGCGTAGATCCTTTTTCCTCTGATAGCTGTGGATTGATTTAACTCTTATCCGAATTTTGTTCGAGAACAAATTTTCGGTTTTGTTTTTTGTTGACCTTGTGTATAGTTGAGGTATTTTGCCTAAGTGTTCATTTCTTTACCTACTCTACTGCATTGATTACTGCACTATTGCTTAATTTGAACAAAATATTTCAATATATTCTTATTGTTTCAAAGTAGATAAATTGTACTGAACACGCTATATTTTATCCTTGGTCTATGTAGCAAATTTTGTTCTCCAACGTGTAAAATTAATCTAATTAAGGTGCATTATTGTGTCAACTTCGAGTGCTATCTTCTATTATTTAGAAATTTCAACAAGCGGCCGTAAATTATTAAACTGTCAGATGCTGGAAGTCTAATGCCTAGGATATATGGTAACTTCATTAATCAAAACGACATACGTGGAAATTTATCATCTACCATCAATAAATACTTTCTAGTTTGTTAATCGGCGACTAAAACGTCAAATTCTGCCCATTTACTGACAAAATATCTAATTTGGTTCTGAGATACGTGATTAATGGACTTTCTATCGGGTATATCTTTTACTGTGACAAGCAAAAACTTCGTAAGCAATATCCTGTTCAGCGTTCGAAAATTTAAGCAGCTGAATTCATGTTTCAACGAGCTGGTTAAAATGTCGATGAGTTTGCTTTAACAGGCTTCAAGTAGACCAATTCATGCCGGGTCGCGATCATCAAGAATATCACGAATTAATGTTCTACTCACTAACGAGTCGCAAACGGCAAAGTAACTCAAGCTAGAAGCATTAGTTGCCTACTTATACTGGTTCTTCAACTCAGGGTGAGCTCTCTGGTGATATTAAACGTATTTTTTGTGGAGATTACCGTGCGTACCACCCTTATTGCAGCTACATTTTTAGCAAAGCAGTCAAGTCTTTTCTAGAAACGTTCGTCCACTTTTCGGTAGTCGTTTCAATATCTTCCTGTCAAGTGAATTTCTGGTAGTTATGTATGCGGCTGTTACATAGGAAATGGATGCCTAATAATGCTACCGCCTATCCAACTTGATAAATCGATATATTTGATCGATTCTGCTTTGGTGTTTCTCAACTGAACATCATGAGATACTAATCAAGAACGAAATTTGTGAGCAGTTTGTCTGATCGTCGCCTGATGCTCAACTTTGGCTCCATCTGCGTATCCTACTGACGAGGGTGCGAATGCAACTCCGATTTATGGCTGTAATATTAGAATTCTACTATCAATCCCGTAGATGGTCATTATTTTTCGCGATATTGTTTACTGGATCGCGTCGCATCGTACCCTAAGTATAATTGATGGCGCTAGGTTAGTCAAGTATCTGCTGCAATTTAACAGTAAACAGAGTCCGGCATTGAGGCCCGAGTGGATTTAGTTATTGCCTAGGTTCTGTTGAAAACGACTGCTGGAGACCTGGATCTTTGTCACTGCTTGTGTATGCATAGTATTCATTAAATGTATTTGTTGATCTGTTCATATTTCTACAACTGTTAAGCATTGGTAACCATCTTTTTGATTATTCGAACCGAACAACTTAAATTATCTTTGTTTGCATATGATGGAATCTATTAGTATAAGTAGAACTGTTGAACAACGTCAATTTTGGTTATTTATATTTGCTAGAACTATTGATGATCTAATTTTGTAAGAACGTATACAACATGAGTAGTGTTACCACTTACTTGGTCACGCGACATTAGTTCATTAACAAGCATTATTGTGTCCTATTCTCTAGTAAATCAGAGCTCTAAACCAGATATTACGTGGGTGAGAAAATGTAGCTCGTAGTCGAGTGCGTGCATAAAGGGCGAGAAATATACAGTGTTATTAAGGTGATAGCAGCATAAATCGCCATATTCATTAACGTCAGTGACACTCGTGCCTGCTAGTGTGGCCAATAATCTTCGGCATTGACAGAATTGCCTGTGGCATTAAAACTTGTTTCTTGCGTGAAATAAAAAACGATTTGTGTTCATGTCAAAACGACTGGCTAAGGATTGTCGTTTTCAAGAATAACGTCTAGCAAAATCATTTGATATCGCGAACTTCCTTATCTTGTGTGAATTTACTGAACTATCGGGAGACTGGTCATTGCAAATATATATTTGCTATTTGTAATCGATAAATAAAAATGAGTCGAAATGAATGGAAGGTGATGAAGTGAGAATTAAGATTGAATCCCGATTTCTGTATCCTGAGTATGGTTTTGCATTAATAACATACAGTATCACACAGGTGGGGCCGGTAATCAGGCGTTGGTGTCAAATACACCTGTCGGTCAACACCACCGCCACCAACACAATGCAGCTCATCACATTCCATATCATCAGTTAGCTCCTGCCTCGAATGCCGTCACTAACAGTGGCCCCTTGCCTCCAGGGCAGATATCCATGGCACCTGGCGGCGCTAATAATGCCGCTTCTTTTTGGTCGCAAAATTTCCCCAATTCAACTTCGATGGCGCCTGCACAAATGAGTCAACAACAACCACCTAGCCAGCCATCTTCCGATCACATTACTAAGACTGATCATCAGTTACTTCATAATCCCGGTTCGTCATCCCATCATCATCATCATGCCAATAATCCACATCAGATGCCTTCGTCTGTTACTGGCTATGCGCCGCCAAATAATGTAAGTAATGTGATCACGTACTTACAACCATGATTATTCTAACATTCCATTTGGATCACACGTTTAAGGATCGCCACATTTGGTTCAAACCCGAGATTTAGTGAACGTTTACTGGTAGGTTCTTATTTACTTTTAGGGAGACGAATAATAACATCAACCTATACATAATGCTTAGGTATGAAATATTTTTAAGTCCTTACTTTTTCATCCTTCTTTCAGCAGCTATTTCAAATTGGTCGACATGAATTTCTTAAAACAAGTTGTTTATTTTGGAGTTCGTTCTGCTTAATAATTTTTTATCCTTGTTTTTTACTTAAGCATTTTCATAGACAGGTGGTACATTTTAAAGATAGTGTTAAATTAATCTTTAAATCCGTTTGATCATAACGACTTTTATTAGGTTGTACTTCGATACCAAATATTATGGTGTTCCTGGTCGATTTGCTTGCTTTTTATATTATCCCAAAGTTAAGCATAAATCACGGTGATGTTCTAGCATGTTTATTGATTTCTTTCCAAATTTAATGTCTTTGTACGTGTGGTATGCCTGAAAATATATTGATTAATATTAACATTTCGCTTTTCATACAATTTCTTTTGGTGTGATTGATGTACGTGTAATGTTGAAGCTTAGAATTCTAAATTGATTTCCATGAAACTGCATACATGAATGCAGGCATATAAACATATTTGCATACATAAATTAATAAATAAAGCATGCACAAATACATTAATAAATACATGCATTAATGCATAGTCAAATACATATTTACATCAATAAATTTCTTAATACAGACGTACGTACCTGTATTATATATATATATATATATATATATATATATATATACATAATACATACATACATACATACATACATACATACATACATACATACATACATACATAAATGCATGCATTAGCACATGCTCGGGTATGTACATAAATATATGCGCATGTACATCCCTTATTACATATATACATATATGAACGAATGTCGAATTTGCCTCACAATGTGTTGCATATGAGCCTTTACAAATACTGTAGAGTTAACCATGATCATACACTAGACCACCTTTTCTTCTAGACGCGCAAATTTCACAAATTCGTATTGCCTTATGTTACGGCACGGCGTAATTAAGAGACCGACTTTGCAACTCAGCTTTCTTTTGGCTGGATGGGCAAAATTTGTGATCCTCTGTAATTAAATATATTATTAGATCAAGTTAATATGGCCTTTACCATGAGGATCGGACTAAGAGGAATTGTCCATATTTGCTAATGATCTAAACGTTCTGTAGTTTCACTGATTCCCATCAGAAATGACAAGCTATGTTTACAATTACTGCGTGTTGCATTTTACTCGTAGTGTGACAAAAGGTGTTTGCATCCACTGTCTAGCTGATTATTCCAGATACTTGGACTTCTTTTTGCTGAAGTCTTTTTCAATGGAAAGCACATTACACAAACAATTTGAAAATCAATATGAGTGTGTAGATGTCATATAAACGCCAGTCATATTTCATTTACCAGGTGGTACAATCCGTCAAAATGACCGTCGTTCATGCGTACCGATGCGTTTCGAGCTCACATGGTCATCAGCATTGCACGATGGAAAGCTACTTTATATCTGCGCTACGCTTTCGTCCGCGTTAGTCAGCTTGCTGTCGTACTCTGACGATGAACGTAGAAGTTCTGCAAGTGTCAGTACGTGTTATTAGCGGTAATTTTTTTAGATAGGTTTAACTACTTTTTAGCTGCTCAGCTTGGTGTTTATTTCAACTACGGCAAACTTGAGTTAACTGGATAATTTGTATTACCACTTGCAGAATAAATGATTGCATAATAGATTATTTACATGAATGTTGCGAAAATTGCAAAAATATTGTGATCGTGACTGCATAATAGCTATGTACCAGACATACCAGTTAAATATAATTTATCGGTGATTACAAAGGATAAGAACAGCATTTATGATGTCCATTGCGTTATATGTACATTGCGATATGAGACGTGTTGCTTAATTAGTTGCCGTGCCCTACTACATAAGTTAGCACTACTTCAGTACGTATGACAGACCATAGCTCTTCTTTGTTCTGTGGTTTTTTATATTAAATTGAATTGATTTTGTCTAAGCCTACAATTTTGATTTAACTAAATACAAGACCTACCTATGTTTTTCCATAAAGTTTTAGATTAATTTGAAGTGTAATCTAAATCTTTGGCCAAAGTTTTCTGCTGTCAGTTCGATCCCAATCTTCATCGAGCAGTATGAGGTGGCACACTTTTCTCAACAAATATGGACTACCATTAGGCATTTTGCATTTGCTTATTTATGTATAATTTCTACAATTTCTCTGTGAGTTATTCTTTTATCACAGTATTTTAGTCCTCATTATCACATAGTTACTATAAACAAGGTTGCGATCTTAATATAAACACCTGACATTTGTCAGTATAAACTAAGAATTGTATAGTGTAGAAATGGCGATTCCTCCAATAGACCGGCTTCTTCCTTATTAGAAACTCATCACGTACTGACCAGAATTTTCCGCGGACCGGGTTCGAAACTGGGAACGTCTGCTTCGGAATATGGTTCTCGAACCACTGAGCCACCCTGCCACACCCTACACACAATTTTCAGTTATATACTAAATAATGAAACTCGGTTAGTCTTTTTCCTTTTAGGTGGAGTTCATATTGTTATCACTACTATGGGTGAAGATAGGTTTTGGTGACCGGTATGCTGGCCACTGTTAGCAGATAAATAATTCGAGATCAAAACAGAAAAAACTAAACTTGGGTGCTCATTCAGAGTTAGCTTAGTTGCAACTGCCTTTGGCACATTGTGTAAATAAGTGGATTTTTGTGTTCATTTCTGATACTCCAATTTTTTACGGTCATTAATAGCCGTGTTAATATACAAAGGATTCAAGACTAGTTAGGATAAAGGAGCAATTCCTTCTCCGGCCTAAGTACAATTGTTCAGAGACAGCTATCTATTGACTCGTACAATGCAGGTTTAAGACGTTTTCCATAAACAAAGTTCAAGCTGTTTAGCTTTTTCCATGCCAATATATGCATGAACTACTACAAGTTTATAGTTTTGTATTTCAAAGTATATAAATTACTAAATCCATTTTCCATTAGAATGTATCAGAACCATGTTACATATTATTTGTAACAAGTTGGAAGATTAAATGAATATTGGTTGTGCGGGGGACCCGTAGCCATAGAAATTCCGGCCTGACGACCGGCGGGCACAACAAGCCAGTCAATCCGGGAATAGTAGCATGAACGTTGCCGGGTCTAAAAGGGACAGCTATCATCTTGTTTCATGTGAAGCCTCAAGTTTGGTCTACCTGCGCAGTAACTTTTATTGTTAAATGTGTAGTGGCAGAAGGAGAACAAGCGTTCCAGACGCGAAGGGCAAGTTTCGTCTGGGCAGATAGTGCCCATTAGCCTTGGTTGGCAGACTATCTGAGAGAAGGAAAATTCCGCATAAAAACCATCACTAGGAATCAGCGGCCTAGTTTTCTTTTACAGTTCACATATAACCATGAATAATACAAATTACAATGATTACATACTGCATCGGCCGTCGCGCAGTATAAAGAGGGTCGCCTTATCTGCTGAGCCGTGCAGGGTGGATAAGCGAAATCGGGCTACTGCAGGAAACTTTATCTCAGATTCCGCCTCCTTTCCTTCCCTTTCCTCTTCTCAATCTAACAATAACGCTCTTTTAGATACTATGGTTGGTGTAAATCGTATCACTAGGTCCAATATCTGATTGCTGATGTTTTCTTTCTCTAATGCTGACTTGGTCATAATAGTGTTGTGGGGAGGTTTAGTTTGCCTCATTTCTCTGATAAATTTACTCATAATAACTAGGTATTCTTCCTCTCTCTCTCTCGTAAATCTCACTAATAATTTGTCTAAAATATTATTTTTGTTGTTATTTTTTTCTTCAATTCTTATGTTTATATGGTAGTGAAACAGTCACTTTTTTGCTTTTTTATGGCTGGGCATGATGATGATAATGATGATGACGGTTGCGCAGGCAGTGATAACAATTATTTAAATCAAGACTGCGATCTTTATATAAGCACCATCCAACTATGTATACATTTACCTGATTTTCGGATTGCGTACCGAAATGTTTGAATCCACTATCATGATTTTCCCGGATATTTCGATATCCATGTACGGATATCTTTTTCAATGGGACGCACATCACACACTTAGCTGACAGTCAATATGTCAAGTGGAAATATTAGTTTAAACTGCCACATTTATACTTGTTGTTAGATCTCTTAAGCATAACTTGCTTTTTTAAAAAAAATTTAAAATGCTTGGAAAGTGTATATCAAATTGGTTTGTGTATATGTCTGCATGTATACATTCTTCGCAATGAGATTGCAGTGATTTAATGACAATTACTGGCAACTCATTAGATAAGCGTACGTCATTCCTGTGTGTATGTGTTCTCAGTTGTTTTGGATTGAGGAGTAATCAATTAGTGCACGTGTACACTCATCCCAGTGAAATTACAGCGATTTGGCAACATCTGACTATTCACTAGATAAGCGTGTTTGTGTGTATGTGCGTGAGAGTTTACTTAAAACTGAGAACTAATCTGTTACATGTAATTACAGGCACGTGTAACAGTCATTTAAGTGAAACTAAAATGATAACTGTCATTTCCTAAATTTTTTAAAAAAAAGCAAGTTATGCTTAAGAGATCTACCGACAAGTATAAATGTGGCAGTTTAAACTAATATTTCCACTTGAAATATTGATTGTCAACTAAGTGTGTGATCTGCGTCCCACTGAAAAAGATATCCGTACATGGATATCGAAATATCTGGGGAAATCATGATGACAGTGGATTCAAACATTTCGGTACGCAATCCGAAAATCAGGTAAATAATCTATTCCCTGTCGCGCAACATGTTTCCTTTAAAGCTTATGTATACATTTGTCAGTATGAACTAAGTATCGTATAATATAGAAGATGAAATTCATCCAATAGACCAGTTTTGTTCTTATTGGGGTATTGCTTGAAGAGTCCTAATAAAGTATAAGCCGGTTTACTGGATGAATTGCCGTTCCCACATTGCCCTTGGCTTAGTTTTTTTGATAGATTTATATATACTCACACACACACGCACACACACACACACACACACACACATATATATATATATATATATATATATATATAAATGGGATTGGCTTTTGCATCGAGCTAGAGACCCTGATTTAAAATATTTTTATCACCTCCCGCGCAATAAATTATCGTTCAATTATTTGGAAGGTTGCGTCATGCCTGTTTATTTTATTTTTTTTTGCAAATAGAACGACATGCTGTTAGATGAAGTTGGAATGCCTTTATCATCCGGTCATCATCCGCATCATTCACACCACCATCAACTTCTACCTCAACATCATCATCATCAGCAACAACATCAACACGGTACCGACTTGGCAGTGCAAACGATCGGTATGTCTACTTCGTCGGCTGTGCGTAATGCCCCACAACCAAATCAACAACAGAACCATCAGACGAACATTGATGAAGAGGAGGATACTGCAAGCAATGTTTCTGGGTAAATTTGTTTACGCGTTAGTAGAAGAGTTCTGGAATGAATTTGCAAGTATGTATTAGGTGTTGCGAACCTAGTAACAAATTAGTTCAATTGTGACCAGAAGGATAAACCAAAGGCAGCATGAACTGAAAGTGTAATTTCATGCACATTCGTTTCGTGCTTACTGGCGACTCATCAGTAGGAGCCGGTATTACGCCCTTTAACCACTATATATTTGGTAGAAGAATGTGGAATAATAGGACGGTACAATCTCCTAGAGGAATGTGTAAACCTGCAATAGTGAAGCTAACATCATATAAAGTCTACGACAATGCGACTTCAACGCTAACTCACACTATATGAATATATATATATATATATATATATATATATATATATATATATATATATTACTGAGTCTGTAAAGGATATTAACACTATGGCTATTGTGCACATTCGTTTCGTGCTTACTGGCTTACCGCAAAATGTGATAACTGATATCGATCAAGGCCAGGGTGTATGGATTTACTGGAGTAACAGGTGTTCAAAAATTGTTGTAATTCTCAATTTCGGTGAACTATAGCATAAATTGATATCCATCATGTTGGTACCATGTTCCGACTCGGAAACCATAGTGTTAGTACCATGTACCTCTTCGGTACAATAAGGTTGGTATCAGTTACTAACACAATGGCCATAGTGTTAGTATCCTTTACAGACTCGGTTTATCTTTGGTTTATCCTTCTGGTCACAACTGAACTAATTTGTTACTAGGTTCGCATCACCTAATACATACTTGCATATATATTAGTTCTACGCAACAAACAGTATTTAACTGTTATATTCTGGAATGAATGTTTAACATTTTAAGCCGATAGCTGTATGTAATTTCAGATTTAGTGCAACCGGCGTTTCATATAGCACCTTTCCCGATCCGAATACTGAGCACACAAAATGGTTCAATGCGACCAGACACTATCGGTAATGAAGGCCTGTCAAGAGAAAAATCGCAATTGGTTCAATACGAAGTTGGAGGTTATAAATGATGGCGTTATGCGTACACATTAATCCATGTTGAAGAAAAGGTTTGAATTTGTTTCTCATTACTTCACAAGCAATATGTTATGTCTTGGGTATAATGCTAAGACCTACCGATGATTATCTTATAAGCATGAAAAGCATGCGTCAGTAGGATGACACTATTTCTTGACCATGTCTTGTCTTTCCTGCCCTACGTGAACTAACTTTTCCTAGTATTTATTAATACATTTACCTGACGGTACTTTGTCTAGGGTGTGCAACTTGTTTAAAAATAAAAGAAGTTCCTATTTGTCTCAAATTCATAAACTTTATCTTAGAAATTGGTAAAGCCAACTGAATAATCAATGATTGCTTAATTGAATTTGTGATTGCATGGTATTGTAGTTAGTATTCTAGGCTTGAATTTCACCAATCCGTGTTCAACTTTAAGTGGGCCTTGCTTATACCTCATTAGGAATGGGCGAACTTTAGTTTTCTATATACAAAATATACTTAGGAATATTCTTCATAGTTTTCAGAATTGAATAATGTATTCTAATGCCGATGCTTGTATTTATCGTTATCAAAATTAAGTAATTATCTAAAATACGCTTATCGGTGAGTTTGTTTGTATTTATACTTTTATTCTTAATTTTTGTCATTTATTAGTTATAGAACACATATTTTAGGCAATACAATTAAACTATCATTGATTGCGCGAGCGATGGTACCACTCCTTTAAATCAAGTTTACCAGCTTGAAATAAACACCAATCCCGTTCTTTGTAACCAGTTGTCGAACTCCATGGAAAAACTACCGTCAGTCGCACGCACTGACGCGTTTCGAACTTCCATGATCATCATTGGAGTACGACGGCAAACAGACTAGCGAAATTCAAACCGCATTGCATATGTGGAAAACAAATTTGGATATGCGGCCTACACTTTTACTAATCTCGCACACCGTTTTTTGACGGGAGATATTGGCTACGTTATTTCTGCAGATTTCGAGACACACACTGACATATATAGGCAATAAAATTTAGCAATCATTGATTGCGTGAGTGGTGGTGGCTAACTTATTTTTATTATTGAACCTTGTAATAATTTTAAATGCCATGTTAGACGAACATGAGTGTGAGGTTTTACTGATATGGTGCGCAATTGCAGACGTGTATTCACTTTTTGATTTGGAACAAGCGTTTGGCGGTAACAATTTTGAAAATAAAGTTTACGAGCTTGAAGTGGACACCAACCCCAGAGTATTTAACCAGTCTTCGTACAAAAACAAATCTAACTCTAGTCGCACGCACTGACGCGTTTCGACCTTCTATGTTCATCATCAGAGTACGACGGCAAACTGACTATCGAGGATCAAACCGCATTGAATATATATGGAAATCAAACTTAGATATGCGGCTCTCACATCTAGCAGTCTTGCATACATTGATCTTGACTGGAAATGTCGGCTGCCCAATTTCTATGAAGTCACGAACATTAACTATTTTGCAGCTTTCGCCACATATACATATATAGACAGTACAATTAAACAATAATTGATTGCGCGGGTGGTGGTAATAATGCTTTAAATAAAGTTTGTGAGCTTGAAATAAACACGAACCCCATTGTATTTAACCAGTTGTCGAACAACATAACAAAACTAATGTCAGGCACAACGCACTGACGCGTTTCGACCTTCCATGATGATCATCATTTTTTACCGTTTTGTTGTGACTTTTCTTTTAAGGTGCTGCAACTGCCTGGGTCGGCGTGGTTCACGTGCCTATCGTCTGCGGAGCAAATAACGTGGTTTCACACAGGACTCCTCTTGAATCGGAACTTCATTCAACCTAGGTTGCTTTATCGACAGATTCCTGCAAGCCAGCCTGTCTGGTGCTCCCGCCCCCAATCCAAGCCATAAAACATCGGCTGTATTTTTATTTATTTTCTATGCTTTCAAATCTCCTGTGGGTCTCTGCGTAAAACAAGTTTTGTCACACATCACTATGATAAACGTTGCAGTTCTCACTGCTGTTTATGTGTCACGGAACCTGTTCCTGTGTATTTTTTCAATTACTTAATTTGGCTTCACATCAACGGTGACGATTATCTGTTATCATTTTTATTTTGAGATCAATCTCTGCCTATTTCTCTTCATCATTCTTCTGGTAGTGCCCAGGAGTAAAAGTTGTACACTTATTCTTTATTGCCTGTTCATTAGTTCACTCTGTGCGTACACGTTTTTTGTTAAGCTGAATAGTTTGCTGTTTGCGCATTTCTTTGACTTTTGTCAAGGTCATGCTTCTCCATACCATCGTATGTCAAAAGGTAATTACAAAATCACACACGTGTTCGTTTTTTTAGGTGAGTCGCAGGTTGTCTCACTTCCAACCTAGCCAGTTATCTCACATAAAGTTTTTCGGGACCTCAATGGAAAATTCGGTGACATTTGGGACTGAGACTGCTAACGTATTTGTATGAAAATTATTGTTGACAGTAAGTCTAATTTCAGCAAAATCATTAGTCGAGCTAATTTTGGGACAACATTTTTTGTTAGAACAATAATCTTTATCTTCTGAGTGGTTGTTTTTGTGTACTGCTATCATAAAATTTAACATACATACGGTTTTCTTTCTTGGTCATTCGATTGACACTAGTAGTAATTTGTATTAATTAAATTGATCCTCATTTTCAGGTGCACGTCGTGTCATTTTTCCGTGATGACTGGGTGCTTAATAATCCCGTCACTCCGAAGGCATTCACACATTTAGTACTAACCACCGAAAATGTAACATTATCCACTATTACCGACTGTTTAATGGCTTCTTGATACATAATTGCCGTTATCATCTTCAAATCAGTAATAATACACAGTACATTAATCAAAAAACAAAGAATCAAGCAAATGTGGTAACCTCGTCCAAGAAAACCCTATTTTTATTCTAGTTTTAGATTCACTAATGATTAGGAAAAATCTATGTCCATCAATAACTTACTGTCCACATGTCCTAAGCTTTAGTGAACCTAAAATACAATAAATTTCATAAATCTTTCTCGAAGGGGTTTACCACATGTACCTGAATCTTTGTTTTCGATTAATGTACTGAATAATATGATTGATGTGAAGGTGATACTGAAAATGAAGTTTCGAGTTGTCGTCAAACAGTCAGCAATAATAGCTAATTCATCGTTTTTAGTTGTTAGTGTGGATGTCTTCGGAGTGACGGGACCTGCCAGTAGCCAGGAATAACTGAGACAGACACAACGTGCACTTGGAAATGAGAGTCAATCTAATTATTGCAAATTGAGTAACCACGAAATTAAACCGTCGATATGTTAAATCATAATCAATGTTTGATTGATCGCTTAGCGCTTGACAGGGAAAGTACCCAGCTGGCTCTAAACGAGGTATATTATAGGCTCTCAGGCATACGATATTCTGGTTGTGGATATTGTCACGTGCGTTAAATTGATCCTTAAATAGAATTTGAAGTCATGAGAAACAAGGAAGTTAAACCTATGGATTACTATTGTCGTGCTATCCATTAAGATTGAAATAATCGTGCGATAGATGGATAGTCTTTCAGAAAATTTTTCTCTGACTGCTGTATTTATCCAGTTGGGTTGGTCAAACGACATTGGTATCGGTTTAAAATTATGTGGGTGGCAAATTTTATCATACAATGTTTGAAAAGCGTGTGGCATGATTAGCCTCTTGGTGAATCTCCTGAATAAAACTACTTTGCCCAAAGTCTGACTGTGAACATGTGTTAATCGTTCTATTAACTAGAATATATGTTTCATAAGATGTCAGTTTAACTTGTCGTTACCTATGGGGGTTCGTTTCATTGTATCCTTGTATTGTAAGGTAAGACATCTATTATGCAATCTTGATTTCGAGTAGTTTTGCTTTGGTGCATTTGCATCAGCTGTATCACTCTGTCTCTGCTGTCATTGTTTGCTTTAAGTGCTTTACGTGGTTTCAATTATCCATTGTACAAAACCGACTATGTACTATTTGCAGCGTGTTATGGGTAGTGTAGTTGACGCATAACTATTCTTCTGAAAAAGATAACAATACTAGTCTGGAAAAATTGTTAAAAAATATCCTAGCTCAACCATAGTTTAATCATTATGTTGTGTAAATTTGTTTTTTTCTCAGAAATTAATTGGTCTGTTCAAACGTGAGCACGTAGAGTGAAATCATTTAGTTTAAACCTTAATTTGTGCATAGTCCTGTTTTAGAATTCATACTTACCGCCTGATTTGCGTTAAACATTGAATTGACCTGCTTATCTACCTCTTTTTCGTATTTCAGATCTACTTAACATGTTTGAAAACAAGTAGGAGTAAGCACTTTCAAAGTGCCATGCTATTTATCTTCCCTATTTCGTTCTCTCGTAAATCGTAAATATACCTAAGTCAATTCTTCTTCTAGTACTAAATAACATCATACCGGATGCAATGATCGTCTACGGAATTTGAGTTAGTGCCTGGAAAAATCACAAACTACATGTGTTTTAGGCGTCGCGATGATTATTTTGCTGCATTAATAATAAACGGATATGTCGATCAAATATATTTTTTGTAGACATTTTCTTTTTTTAACAGTATAACTCTATCGCGTGTCGTGTGTTTATGACCGGAGAAGTCAACTCATATGGAGTTGGCTTCGTGCAATGTGCTTTGCTAAAGATTTCAGCCCGTAGTCACATTATAATCTCTATCTCTTTTTGACTTATGTCACAGAAGAAATAAGTCGTGGAAGAGATTTGAGCTCTTATTTTTGTGTGTTCAGCATTTACAAAAAATGTCTATACAACTGGTTGAATATGTAATCGAATAGAAAAAAATCTTTCTGCGATGGGGCAAATAAGTTGATTGTAGAGCAAATTAAAAATCTCTTAGGCAATCTGAACACTCAAACAAACTGGGCACTATGTGTGTCGGCATCGTTGATAATTTTGATCACATAAATAACTTATGCACCTTTTGATATTGCTGCTTTTTATTTGAAAACAATAATTAAAATGACAATACTTTGTTTACACTCTCATTATTGTAATACTTAGTTTGACGATGAGGATGATTTTGTGTTGGCTCTTAGAAGATACGTTCAGTTTTAAGTTTGAATCCCTAACTTTCGGAAGAAAATTTTTCTTCGATTTATTTTCCTGTATTTATTAAAAATTGTATTATTAAATTTTGAATACAAATACATCTCACTTGTCAAATATGGATTCATTATGTGTCTGTTTTGTATTCCAAAGTTATGATTGTCTTACGTGCGTAATGCTAACTATTTATAACTTCATAGGTTTTCGATTTGTCACATTTTTTTCTACTGTTAAAATAGACGCTTTTAACCTTAGTTTCAGATGTTTACAGTGAACGGGTTCTATGTCGCTATCCAGATCACTGCATTGATTTTTTTATGATCAATTGGTAAAACATAATTGTGTAAAAAAGATTCTCAACATGGTTGTATCATGAAAATACATCGATAGTTTTAATTACTCCATGTGCATATAAACATTAATTAATTGTTTTTTTATTGTGATTATTGATAAACTGAATTCAGATACAATTTAACATTTTTTTACTTGCCGTAGGGTGAGAGTCACTTGAAATATTTATTTCCTACTTTAAGACAGTGTCATCATGTTCGATTTAGGTTGGTGTCTAGAATATTTGCAGATTTCGATGTTCTTAACAACTACGTCTGGATGCCACCAGGAGTGCATGGCACGTTGGCTTGTTTGGACTGTCAAAAAATTTCTTTTCCTCTCTCTCATTTTAACAGATTCTTTGTGCAGGAGTCTTAAAGTTATGTTTGTGCACGCATTTAAGCATAGGTCTTATTTCTCTATTTTAGTCAAGTGCATCTCAGGCTCTATAGTGTCTGAAAGAGACTGCGAATTCTTTGTTTAATTTTTACGTTGATATTGCTCCACTTGTCAGTTTCTGGCAAAATTTTGTTTGCTGTCTTATTCCAAGGTGTTTTTGCAGATTGCGAGATCGTGAAATTTGGTGAATAGACTATCAATTTAGGTTGAATAAAGAATTGTCAATTGTGCTACTTTCTATGCACATAGCTTTGGGTAGATACATTGTATCCCGGTGTTGCAAGCGTAGAAAAACTTTTGGAATTTTTTTCTTTGAATTGTGCAATCCAGCGCGCGAAATGAAGATAAGCACCGACCTCCTAGATTTAAACCTGTCTTGAAATGCTAGTTCTTATATTATAAGTAATACTGATTTACTAGAAATTGCCTGATTTTTATAAATTTGACGTGAGAATGGATCTTTTTTTTTCTATTACGCATGCCATGATCAAGAAGTGTAATGATTGTATGTGTCCTGAGAATGATACTTTTGTATATGCGGGTTTTTATGCCTTTAGTTTATTGACAATATTATGCGGGATAGTATGGTATAAATCAAATAACGGTTGTCTAATGTGTATGTATGTATTTTTGTATGTGTGTATGTATGTATGTATGTGTGTTTGTATGTGTGTATGTATGTATGCACGCATGTTTACATAGATGTATGTATGTATGTATGTATGTATGTATGTATGTATGTATGTATGTATGTATGTATGTATGTATGTATGTATGTATGTATTTATGTATGTATGCATGTATGTATGCATGAATGAATGTATGCATGAATGTATGTATGCATGTATGCATGTATGTATGTATGTATGAATGTATCTATGTATGTGTGTATGTATGTATGTATTTATGTATTTATGTATGTATGTATATACGTTTGTATGTATGTATGTATATACGTATGTATGTGTGTATCCATGCATGTATGTGTGTATGTATGTATGTAGGTGTTCTAGTATGTATGTATGTATGTATGTATGTATGTATGTATGTATGTATGCATGAATGTATGTATGCATGAATTTATGTATGTATGTGTATGTATGCATGTATGTATGTATGTATGTATGTATGCATGTATGTATGTTGGTATGTATGTATGTATGTATGTATGTATGTGTATGTATGTATGTATGTGTATGTATGTATGTATGTATGTATGTATTTATGTATATATGTGTTTGTATGTATGTATATACGTATGTTTGTGTATATCCATGCATGTATGTACGAATTTCGTATGCATTTGTACGTGCCTATACAAGCGTGTGCACATAAGAATATATTGTCTTCATTTCTCTTTCCAGTATTCCTATATTTTCAACTTATCTGCCCACCTTCTACAATTTCATTATTTTGAAACGAATAATTTTATATAACCGGAAGTTTGCGCTTTTCAATCGAGTTTGTGCCTACCTCGTATGTCTATCTGACTTTAATTATTAAGAATTTTATTATCTCTATGTGCATACGTTTGGTTAGTTTATTTTCATTTCTTTTCGAAGAGGGAAAATTTATTTAGCATCTGGTTGTATCCAATGACTAGGATTTGATATAAAATGGAATTCTGCATTCTTTCAAACTTTCCAGTCTGGTACAAAGCGGTTTAATATCGATTAGTTTTAAGTCTGCATTATCGTTTATTTTCTATTCATCGTTACGTTCATTCAGGCTTCTTAGTTATGAAAATCTATCCTTTCACACACAGGTGTATACGGCGACTTGTAACACAACGAGATATCATTCGTTCGCCTGTTTAAATCTGATTTTCGCATAACTCTTTCATGAACTAGAAATGTGCAGTCATCCAATATGTCACAAAGTATACTTTTTTATCTCTATAATTGACTTTTTTCGTAGACGTGCGATAATTGGTCGCGTTCCGCCTTCTCCTGGTGCCCTACCGCACGTAAACGTGTCTGACACAACACGTGGGCAGACGGCATACTAGTGCTGTAAATGTTTTCTAAGTTTTAGAGTATTTCAAATGCTCTGCAATTTTTAAACCTTATATCGCTGGTCTCATGCTTCGCTTGTTTGTCTTTTCTTCTACTCTACAACTGTCCTCATTCTGCAGCCTCCGTCTGCCTGTGTACATAGTCGCAGTTTTTACACAATGCTAGTTGAAATTTTTTGTTCATCTCTACACAATCCCCAAATGTAATGGCCTTCTGCCTCGTCCCCTCAGTCTAATTCTGCAACTAACCTAACATACACATGAATGCTGGCTAATGTTTTTTGGTACCGAAGCGCTGATAGAGCATTTGCATTAAGAAACGCCAATGTTCCTACACAGACGCAGATCTCGTTAGATTCTAACACTAATTTGCTTAGTTATTTTCAAAAGCCTTCTTTTCACAAAGTAACTTTTGTTTATAGTGCACATCACTAACTAACCAGTGTGGCACTCTGATTGCGAATTTCGTGTTATTTGTTGGGTGCTGTGTCCTGCACACACGCCACTGTCTTTCGTGTGTATTGTGTTTTTGTCTTGCATCCTTTTCTCCGGACACTTATGTGTGTGTCTCTGCGTTTGCGCATGCTTTCGTGCGTTTGTTTTTTTTCTATTTAATTTTTATCAACGTGTATGGTTCAGCCCAAATATTGGTCAAATATTGCTCTTGTACTTTGTTTTTATTGTGACTTTCTTTTTTATATCGGACGCTTCAAAAATTAATAATAAGCAGTTGCATACAGTTAGAGCTTTCTTCATCACTGCCAGCTGTTATTCGAGCACTTCAATCAATCATATCAAAGGTTTTTAGTGGTTAAATTCAAATTATAATTTTGTCTGTTCTGGAGAAACGAACTATTGCGTTCACATTTTAAAACAAAATGCCAGTCAACCTAGCAATATTGTGTTATACTTAAAGTAATCTCGAATCCAGTAGCGTGCAGATATCTGGCGATGAAATTACGTGTAAATGCAATAAAATCTATTGGCATAAATTATAGTCTCACAGTTTATTTAATGTATATATTTTTATATTTGTGTGAAACCGATGAGGTTTATATTCTTAGCGTTTTGCAAACAAAGGCCATTTGTTGCGAGCATACAAGTGTGCGACGTATTTGGTATAGTGCGATTCAGCCAAATCAAATCACACGAAGCCCATCTACATGAAGCTTATTGTATGTCTTCGAATTTTATGTAGTGTATTATTGATAGGTTGGTTGAAGTAGGGTTTACCCACTGAAATTAATGAAACTGCGGTGTTAGTATCGTTACTGTTACGCACTGTATAAATTATTTAGAATGATGAAATTTGTTTCACTGTGTTGGCTTTATTTTAAAAATAATTTGATAAAATTTGGTACCATTAATTTTACATTAGCCACTTTTCCAAGAAAATTGATTCTTTTTGGGAATTTATATTGCTGGTGTGGAGAAAGGTACTTTTTAATTCAACACCTTTACCTCAGTGAAACTTTCTGGCTTGTAGTCTCTAGTGAACTCTTGGATGCTGTCACTGGTCTGTGAGAGGTCCATGTTACTGTCCTGGTTTATTCTACTACATAAATTCAGACTACTCTAAGGATTTCTGCGGGGCGACTAAGCTTTCCGTTCAAGGTATTTTCTGCATGGTTTACTCTCTTCTGTCAGAAGTTGCCATGCAATATTTTAATTACATATAGACACTAAGTTTTTATATTTTTCACTATTATAGTTGCCAAATAAGATGGACTTATGCTTTGAAATCCTGCTGAGAAATTATGCTCTCTTTTGTAATGGAAGTTTGCTCTGATTCATTTGCACGTGTCCTTTAAAGCTGTTCTGCTGATGCCGAAGTCCACAAAAATCAATCACTACTAGCGATTATCTATATTACGTGTGCGATTTATGTTTACTGTTTTCTAAGAAGTCCAAAGATTCTGTTTTACTGTTTTTTAAATGATGATCATGAATGCTTGTGCCTTTGGCCTCGATGAGGCGTAAATATGTTCTGACTAATGTTCGCTGACAAATCAAATGCCAAAATATAGTTGATTTTAACAATTCTTTCTTAATGTGACATTTGGTGTACTAAAACTTGTTCTATATTACAGAACAGTGGTTGGTTTCTGTCCCTACATTTACCTCCTGATTAGCTGCATTATATGGCGATCGGCACACGTGTACGTGAATGTAATCAACGACATTGCTTGTCTGAGTTTGCAGAAATCCAATCAGTTGTTATAACTGGATAACTTTATTCTCGTTTTATGCATTTGATAATTTGAAAGAGGACATAATTGTTCAGATTGTTCAGTTTGCTCGAGACATTTTTCTAATTTAATATGCAGCCACAATTAAATGTTTTTATTTTAAAATTGATTTTTTGAATGTATACTATTTGGACATCAATTGCAGAAAATGTCGCTCCTCTACCCAGGTATGGATTTTGAAAACTACCATATGATTAAACGAACATTGGTTGCGTGGGCGGTGATAACAATTATTATAATTATGGTTGCGATCTTGATATAAGCACCTGACCCATTAATTACTTATATAGGTCAGTACAAACTGATGAGTTCCAAATAAGGACGAAACCGGTCTACTGGATGAATTGTCTTTTCTACACTATACAATTATTAGTTTATACTGACCTATGTAAGTAATTAATGGGTCAGGTGCTTATATCAAGATCGCAACCTTGATAATAGTAAATTTCCATATGAATCTTTTAATTGCGGAGTTTTGCTGCATTTTTTATTGAATCAAACGTGGTTCCTCGTTATTGGGCGTGTGTATATAGTTTTAATGTGTACAGTTTTCTTTTTGTAGCTATTTTTTCATCATTACTCCTGAAAACCAAACAAAAATATAGTTAACACAAGTAAAAACTCAATGATTGCGCATGTGATGATAGCAATTCTTTAAATCAAGTTTGCGAGCTTGATATAAACACCAATTCAAGTGCAATTTACCAGTCATCGAACAACGACAAAACTACCGTCAGTGACGTACTGATATGCATTTCGACCTTCCATGATCATCATTAGTGTACGACGACAACTGACTAGCGAGGATCAAACCGCAATGCACACACACACACACACATATATATATATATATATATATATATATATATATATATTGCGGTTTGTTCCTCGCTGGTCACTTTTCCGTCGTACTCTGATGATGATCATGGAAAGTTGATACGTATTAGTACGTGTGACTGACGATATTTTAAATACAATGCCAAAATTATGTCTCAACACGTCGTTGTGAAGCTTCAAAGAAACACCACCGTTTAGAAATATCAAACCATAATAATAAATCTAATCTTGTTTTAGGCCTATTTTTACATGCTGTTTTATATCACCTTTGTTAACTTTATTTTTTCGCATTCATCTTACACACAGATTTCGGACTTTCTAATTCGGTAATCTTCTTAATTTTATGAGGAAATATGTTTCAGTTGGCTTTAGAACAAATGGAAGGATGTATTTTTATGCTAATGTCCTCGCTGTATTACCGTGTTTCGAACCTAGTATAGCTGTTGCATTTCAGTGATAGTTGGTTTTTCTGTTTTATTGGATTGTCTCAAATCAGATTTTTTCTAAATAACAAATTGTCTACATATTTCATTCAATGCGCAAAGTTCCTTTCCTCTATGTATCGGCACGGAGGATTGGAATTAAAATTAATTAAAATAACAATATGTTCCCTTTCTATGTACATAGCTTTATAATTAATCCCTCGTTTTTCAGTTTGACATCTAATAGCGATAATTTGACAAATCTCTCTCTTTAATATCAATTTTAATTCACTCACTTGATTTGCTAATTCCAGGAGTTTATCGAGTTCATCCTTGATGTGATTCAAAATGACGAGTCTATCATTATGGGTTAAGAGGTAGTGTAATCTCCAGGAAGTGCATGAATATTTTCGTAACAAGGACAAATATCGTTTCCATTGGGGCACGTGCCCACCTTTGGTATTTCAAATGGGTGATATGAATGTCCAAGCAGGGCGCTTAAGCAACGCAAATTTCATCTAGGTGGCAGACACACTTTAAATTGAATAGATAACGATAGTGGTGAACGTCTGTTTGATTAATGCGCGGAAGATAGGTTATACTTAAGTAGCTAAAATTTCAGACGTAGTGTGAGGTATTTACTATGGATGGAAATGAGATCCATTATATGATACGGATATTCGGTCAGAATACGGAAGGTTACATGGATCGAAATTTCAATCATATTTACGTCAGATTCATATATAGAACCAGTAGAATCCGTGCTAAACCCCCACGGTCTAGACAGAAGATCAAAATTTCTACCAGAATGTAGCCGATCTGATTACGATGACATGTTATCGTCCTATCTGTATGTGTCACAACGCTACGCCTTTTAGCAAGATGTCATTTATGGTGTTGGAAATTCGAGTTCACCGCATTCAGGTTAATGCTAAGAGCCTGTGCCGTTATGAAAACTATTTTCACACTGTATCTGTCATTATATAGCTCTACTTTTCACGCATTCCTAACTTGGTTTGGCATTGAAATCAACGGTAATTACTCATAAGTCGGAACGCCACTTAATATCAGAAGCTACATTTGATAGGTTTTCGCAGAAGTTATTCATTTCATTAAAGATAAATTTATGACTCTGAGGACCAGTTTAACTACGCTGAAACTAGCATAAGCCAAACGAGAGTTTGCTCCACTCAAGTGTGGCTTGTGTTGAAACATTGGATAAGAAAAAAGCAGCACCAAATCAGGCTTGGTTATTCCTACATCTGGATGGCAAAAGAATCATAACTTAAACATTGAAGCGCGCGTGAGAAGTATTTTTATCTTTCTAGTTAAAGGTGCTAGTCTACGATATTTTACTTTTCACTACTTTTTTATGAATGCTTTCTCAACTCTGTCTTTCTATTGTACCCAACTTGTTCATCACAATTGCAGATTGTTGAAGCAGATGGTCTTTTTACCAATTCATGTATGATTAAAGCTAATTTTCAATAATTAAAAATACAGACACAGAGATCTAGAGAGGAGAGAGAGAGTAAATAGTATCAACCCCGAGATTTTTGATGATAGTGCAATTTTCACCAAACCTTAAGAATTGTACACACGCTTTTGCTTCGCCTTAGAAGCAAATTTTTCATAGAAATACGAACGGAGATAATTTTTTCCCCTATTAAAACCGGTCCGCATAATTATGACAAAAATATACACCAAATAAGTTGTATTGGAAGAAATATAATTAAGCAGTTTTCATTGGAGAGGGAAAGCCACTTTGAAACTAGTTCATGAAAATTGTTTTGTATTTGCAGAGTTCTGAACAATGTCTGTTTGTTGCAATGGTCTCCAAATAAAGGAGCATGTGTTTTGTAGGCATTTTCTTAACTTAATTTTGCGATCTGACCCATTATTTACATACATTTGTCACTATAAATTAAGAATTTATGTAATGTAAAAAATTCAAATCATCCAGTAAACCAATTTCGTCCTTATTGGGAACTTCGAGCCCTGTCGGCGGAAAATTCGGAACAATACGTGGTGAGTTATCAGTAAGGACGAAAACGGTCTACTGGAGGATTTGCTTAGTTTATACTGACAAATGTAAGCACACAATGGATCAGATGTTTATATCATAAGCGTAGCCTTCATTTAATTAATTGTCATCGCCGCCTGTGCAACCAGTTTTCGTTTAGTTTTGTAGGCATATCGTATTTTACAGAGAAAAACATGCTTAGTTATACAGGTGTATGTACAACACCATTCTTATCTTACACTCACCAAATAGGTTTGTGCTCTGGAACGCGTGAAATCAATATTTCTGCATCTGCCTACATATGATTGACCACAGGGAGAATTGCAGTTGTAGATAACGTTGGATGTTAATTGCAGTGGTTTTTTGCCTAGAGATTTGGTAGTGGTTCTTATCAATAATCGTTTACTTGCAAAATATGTGACATAGTATATCTTCATTGCCCCTATTTGTTATATTTTAAGTAAATATAGACTGCGTCTATCAACCGTACCAACATTTACAATGAGTATTATATATATATATATATATATATATATATATATATATATATATATATATATATAGGATTTGGTTATTTATTTAATGTGTTGGGTAGCCGTTTATGAAAAGCTTATTCTGCAAATAATCAGGCGAACAAATTCGAAAGGCCTTAGTTATTTCAAGAGTTAACATATTTACGGCCTGTGAAAATCATGTACGTGCTGAACTGTTTATTAAATTTAACAGTAATTGTCAACTTGTTTATGGGATGTGCTTTCTGATGAAAAAGGCTTCTGAAACCGGAAGTCGAAATATTCAGAGTTAAATTGAAGACAGTGGATGCAAACCCCTTGTTGAGCCTAACAAGGATAAGGTACTTAACAGATTTAATAGTTTGAAAAATAATAATCGATTTAAACTTGAAAACGAAGTGAATATTATAGATTTTAATTAAAGTGTTTCTCAAACGTAGAGTTGATGGCAGATCATGTAGATCAATAGTACATAATTGAACATGAACGTCAATATATTTACCTTTCAACAGCTACTACCCAAAGGAACGGAAAACGGTTTAGTTAAGACATTGTGCATTAGGCCATTGCGTACTTGGTCACCCGACTGTTTGCTGACTGATTTGAATGATATGCGTAATATTCTTATTATTAACGGATACCCACCACATTTCATAGATAAGCAAAAATCTAATGATATAAAACAGCTGTTAATGTTTATACTGCTGATAAAAAACAGGTGCATAATGATCTACAATGTAAAAGTGAAGAGGCAATAAGACGCATAAGAAACAGATTGCGTTCCGATTTGGTTTTTAAATATTCTGCAATTTGGTTGATAGCATCCACTACCAAACTACCTCTACCTAGTGTGAAAAGTAAGATTCCAATGCAATCAGCATCAAACTTTACCTACAATTTGAATTGCCTCCGTGCGCAATCATATGTAGGCAGAGGCTGCAGAAGATTGAATTCGTGCTTGTCGGAACACATACAAACTTCGTTAGTTCAGAATAAGAACGGCTTTACATGGAAGTCTTTAACTAAACGTATTTTGGGCTGTGATAATGATTCAAGCCACTAGAATGCGTTTTAAATTTAATTTGGGCTTCGTTATGTGAGCATTCGCTCCCATTTGGGAGCTACTACAATACATGGAAGTTTTAAAAACCCGTGCAAATAAAACTTATTTGTTTGTGCACAGGTATCACCAAGGCGCATTCGCACTCCCATGGAAAACTGCTCAGTTATGCTTCTTTTATTTGTGCTTCTTAAGATAATATATACATTTTTGTGTGCCATTTATGTTGGCCACCTATTATATACATATTTCTTTAGGAAATGTAGGACAGTTGGGTGGTGTAATCTCCTTTACGTATGTGGATTTAATCAGTAACGGATTTAATGCCATGGAATACTCGCTGTTTCTATTTTTAACGACGTAGCAAATAGTCCAATAATGTGGTTTTGAGCTATGACTTAATTTCACCGAAATCCAGAGCAAGAAAACTCCATTAATCGCCTACAAAATGAAAGTAGTTCTGACACATTTTAAATAGTTCAGTTATTGAATGAGCACTGTTAAATGAACAGCAAATTGTTATGCATTATTCAGTTATAAAATAGCCGAGAAATAAGTGGTTCGTGAACACCCTTGAGTAAACAACATCTACTTGTAGTATTTTTTTTGTTTCTACATATGCAGAACAGTTGGTTGCGTTATGCGAAAATAACGTGATTTAAAATTGTTTAAAGTCAAGCTAGTTTCTATAGTTGTCCTTTTCCCGCCTTTTGTATATGCGTCCGCGCACCTCAACAAAAGCCAATATCGCACCAGTACGGCTTCTTATCGTAGCAAAAGTCAGTCTTGTAGCCGCCTGCTTTCGACATCACGCAAACCAAATTACTGTGGATGGTAGCTGGTTCATTAGCGTCCCATTGCCTGGAAGCGAAAACAAAAGCAGTTCAGGCCTTTTTTACCAAAATTTAAAAAAAGCTACCTGCTCGATTTATGCTGTTGATTCAGGAATTTGTGACAGATAATGATGAGTAAATTTTAGAAGTGATATCTTCGCCTTGCTAGAATGAATTGTTTTTCAACTCCCTGTAAGGAATTGGCCTTATAATTAATCAAGTACTATTGGAACAACAAAGCTGAAGTCATTTGAAGTAGAAGGCTCTTATAATGCATGTTAGTCCTCTTTTTATGATATTCAATTTATATCCAAAGTAATGAGCCAATGTTCAGTGTAATTCATCAAATATACCAGTTTCTTTAAAGTAGACGCACTTGCATTGTATTTAACTAGTCGTCGAAAAACAGCAAAACTACCACCAGTCGCTCGCACTAACGCGTTTCGACCTTCCATGATCATCATCAGAGATTATGACGGCAAACTGACTGGCGAGGATCAAACCGCATTGTATATATATATGGAAAGCAAAATTATATATGCGGCTCTCACTTCTAATAGTCTTGCATACATTGTACTTCACTGTAAATGACGGCTGCACAATTTCTTTGCAGTCACGAACTCAGTTGCGACCAGAATGATAAACCAAAGGCAGCATGAACGGAAAGTATAATCTCATGCACATTCGTGTCGTGCTTACTGGCGACTCATCAGTAGGAGCCGGTATTACGCCCTTTAACCACTATATATTTGGTAGAAGAATGTGGAATAAAAGGACGGTACAATCTCCTAGACGAATGTGTAAATCTGCAATAGTGAAGCAAGCATAATATAAAGTCTCTAAAATGCGACTTCAACGCTAACTCACGCTATAAAATATATATATACAGAGTCTGTAAAGGATACTAACACTATGGCTATTGTGTTAGTAACCGATACCAACATTATTGTACCGAAAAGGTACATGGTACTAATATTATGGTATCCGAGTCGGAACAAGGCCAGGGTGTATGGATTTACTGGAGTAACAGGTGTTCAGAAATTGTTGTAATTCTCAATTTCGGTGAACTATAGCATAAATTGATATCTATCAGGTTGGTACCATGTACCGACTCGGAAACCATAGTGTTAGTACCCTGTACCTTTTCGGTACAATAATGTTGGTATCGGTTACTAACGCAATAGCCATAGTGTTAATATCCTTTACAGACTCGGTATATATATTATATAGTGTGAGTTAGCGTTGAAGTCGCATTGTCGTAGACTATATGATGTTAGCTACACTATTGCAGGTTTACACATTCGTCTAGGAGATTGTACCATCCTATTATTCCACATTCTTCTACCAAATATATAGTGGTTAAAGGGCGTAATACCGGCTCCTACTGATGAGTCGCCAGTAAGCACGAAACGAATGTGCATGAGACTATACTTTCCGTTCATGCTGCCTTTGGTTTATCCTTCTGGTCACAACTGAACTAATTTGTTACTTGGATCGCAACACCTAATACATACTTGCATATATATGAGGCCTCCGCAACAAACACTTTAATCATAACTGTACATTAATTGATTGCGCGGGTAGTGGGAACAGTTGTATAAGTCAAGTTTGCGAGATTGAAGTAATTACCAATCTCATTTTATTTAACTAGTCTTCGAACAACATAGAAAAACTACCGCCAGTGAGACGTACTGAATCATTTCGACCTTCCATGACCATCACCAGATTACGATGGCAAATTGACTATCGAGGATCAAGACGCAACGAAATTTTATGGAAGGCAAAATTTTATGAATATTTGTTCGAAAGGTCATCCCTTCCATGCATATAGAATACCAGAGTTGTGGAGAAATAGCTTACCTGTGCATAAAGGTATCCTGGCAAGTTGATAGCAAAGTTAATAATGCTGAGGGATATTAGTGCTTAGAATATGAGCAAATGGCAAAACACTTTATATGAAATTAGCTACACTTCTGCTGATATACACATTCGTATAGGAGATTTTACTGTCCAGCTGTCCCATACTCCTCACCCAAATAGATAGCGGTTATGAGGCGTAATTCCAACTCCTACTGATGAGTCACCAGTTAGAACAAAACAAATGTGCACATGAGTAATTGCCTTCCGTTCATGCTGATTTCGGTTTCTCCTTATGGTCATACTTAAGTTACCTGATCTGCATTTTGCTTAACGCAGGTAGTTTTCTAGTAGTTTACTTCGACAAAACATTTCGGCAGCTTTCTTTAATTGGTCCATCCTCACCAGTTAAAAAAACAAACCAGTGAGGCGAGCGCGGTGTTCCTCTAGCCATATTATTTATACTTCAGACTGATCTTTCACTAGATAGTCGCGTGTCACATGTGTGTGTGTGTGCATTTCCGTAACTGTTATGTTCATCTAAGTGAGACTAGAGTAGCTGAATAATAATTTAACATTTGCATGCTTTAGACTATTTGTTTTATACACTCCATGTAAAATGACGTAACTGAGATGGTTGTCACATGTTCTGGTGAGAGGAGACAAATAATTCAGAAAGATTTGTAAAAGACACATGCCATTATGTGTGATAAAATTAGAAATCCGAATGACCAATGCCTGTGTTAATAACAGTTATTGTCATAACATTAAATAGATACACGTCATACATGTGTATGCGTATACATAACTAAAAAAAATCAGTTAAATATAATTGATGCACATGTACGTAAATCCAAATAAAACTGCAGTAAATAGAAATTAATTTAAACTTTGCACGCGTCAGACTCATTAATACTTCTGACCATTTGAAATGATGTTTT